>VZRO01006135.1:124163-213670 GCA_013397915.1 Daphoenositta chrysoptera
GCAGGGGCTGAGTCGCCCTCAGGGACGCCCGCACAAAGCGGGTGGGTGTGAGCGGGGTCTCGCTCGCCCTGTGCGCCCTCCAGCGCGTGTGGCATGGCACAGCCACGGAACGGGTCAGGCTGGGAGGGACCACACGGGGTCATCTGCCATCCCAAAGTATGCATCCCAAGATGCTCAGAACTGCATCCAGATGGTTCTTGGGTATCCCCAGTGACGGAGACTCCACAACCTCTCTGGACAATCTGTTCCAGGCACAGTAGAAATGTGCTCCCTCATGTTCAGGTGGAACTTGGTGTGCATCAGTTTGTGCCTGTTGCCTCTTGTCCTGAAGGCATCATGTCCTAAAGGCATACACACCTGTTGTGTAGCGATAAGAGAACATGAGTTAACTCTCTTGTCCAAGGAATGGGCAAATGTGGTGGGGAATACCTAGAGCCTCAACACAGAGAGAGTGCTACACCTTTTGTCTGTATGCTCACCTTTGAAAGGGGAAGATGTGAAGGGAAAGATGTGTTCCCTCAGTGCCATGCAGTGAGGTACATGAGACTTCAGTATGGTTGGGCAGTCTTTGGTACTTCGTCAAAAGAAAATGAGAAACTAGTCTTACCTAACAGTTCTACAGCTAATTTTGAAATCCGTTCAAGCACTGGTTAATAGAACTAGTGAACTCAGGTATGTTTTTAAAGCAGGCAGTGACTTATGGTCTTACGGAAATACCTCATAACCTGATTTTATGTTTATGTATGGTACGTCCTTTTAGTAAAGTGAGTGCAGCTTGTCACATGTTCCTGAACTGAAATGCTTGTAAGTAACTGCCAAGGAAAACAGGTTCCCAGCACCTATACTGATTCCTCTGTTCCTGTTCATTGGAAGTGGAAAACAAGTGGAAAAGCAAGTAATTTTGCTAACAGTGTAGTTGTAGTCTCTTTCAAGTGTCAGAGTTCAGAACCTTATTGCTGGTGAGTTTCCTGTATGTAAGGTGTAATAAAAAATACGTGTCATTCAAGTCGTAATATTTGTAAGTGTTCGCTGTTAGAAAAAGTAGTTACAAGCAATAGTTGATGCTTAAAGGTGAAAACCAAATAGGTGAGTGACACTTGCCTTTTACTGCCCTCTTTTGCTCCAGTGATATATAACTCAAAGAACTTCTTGAGCTGGATGTCATTTTGTATCTAATATCCCCCAGTAAATATAGGGGTTTCTTTGGATGTGAATTTCTCCAGTCCCCCTTGAACACATGTAAATTTCATGTATCAGCAACATCTGGCTAGCAAGAACATACCGCAGGCCTACAAGCCACAGTGGGAGAGGAATTACCTTTTCATTTTATTTTGGCTGTGGCTTCCACCTTCCTCCCTTGCACATAGTATTCCAGGTGTGAGCAAGCCAGCTGGAGATCATCAGCCAGGATACCTTCGGTGATGTGTTTTTGTTTATATTAATAAGGACCTTTCCTCCTTCTGTGGCTGCTTAGTTTCCTAGTAACCTTTTGGGAAGTCTTTTGGAAAGCAAAAGTTGATTTTTGTCAACTACAGCACCCACACCCCTGTATTTATTGACTCTTTCCGAGCTCTTAAATAGTTCTGAAAAGTAGGGTTTCCTTTTGTTAAAGTCATGCCAATTCTTTTCATATAAATAATGTATTTTTGTAAGGGTCTACTAATCATATTTTTATTTGTAGTTTCTGTTCACATTGACTGTCTTATTAGTCGAAGATTTTCTTTTTTATATAGTTGTTTGCTGCTTGACATTTCCAGTCCTGAGATGCCAAGGAATTGCTGAGTGAGAGTTAACCCACTGTCATTTCTTACTGAGCTTTTTAAACTTGATTTCTTTTAAAATGCCTGTAGAATACTGCTTATTATTGTTGTTTATTTCGTCAGTGTATTTCACAATATCTACAGTAGTTCCTTCAATTTTGAACAGATTCTCTGATGAGTCACAGGCAAAAAATGGTTTCTAGAATAGGCATTTCTCTGTTTTCTTTCATAGTAAACATGATTTTTATCGAAGTGTTTATTCAGCTCCTCATTACCATGTAATATTAAAACATCAGTGTCCTAAAGAGCTGTGGATGAAATACATCTGTTTGTGAGGAGCATGGGAACAATGAGCACAGACACTGAAAGAAATGTAGAAACCAAGGAGGATGAAAAGACCGCAGAGCTACTTTTTAAGAAAAAAGGAAAGTGGCATTTTCTTTTTTATGGTGATGACAATGGCATGATTAAATTACACATTCAGTGTATTTTTGCGGGGTATTCCCTCCATCCTTTTACTCAGCATTATAGCTAAATTATGCTTTTCATTCATCATGACATTCTGTGGCATGGCTTGGAGTCAAAGTGGCCAAGGCTGTAACTTAGGGTACCTCATGGGAAGAAATAATACCCTGAACAGTATCATGTTGGTTGCAGCCAGGTATGTTTAATTTACTTTTTCAGTTTTCTGAACTCTAGATTTTTATTGTAAGGTACCTTAATGAATGTGATTTAGGTCTGAATTCAGTACAAAAGCATGGAAGAATGGGTTCTCTTTAGCACCATCTGATGATTCCTCAGGGGAACTGACTTCAGGTTCTGACTTTTTTTAGATATGGCAAGACAGCTGATTGACAACTTGCTAAGTGCTCAGTCAAGATGTGAAATAGAAATGTGGGAGTAAGGTAGATAAGTTTTCATTTTGGATAAATGTGAATGTCACTTAAGTGTCCTGAAGGAACAGAGTGTTTTTAAGTGTTATGTGTTTGAGGCTTTCTATTGCCTGTGGTGGTGGTGGGGAAAATACTAGCATTTGCAATAGATTATGATGGAGAATT
Organism: Daphoenositta chrysoptera; assembly: GCA_013397915.1. Taxonomy (NCBI): domain Eukaryota; kingdom Metazoa; phylum Chordata; class Aves; order Passeriformes; genus Daphoenositta; species Daphoenositta chrysoptera. The sequence continues at coordinate 126,982 of VZRO01006135.1, forward strand.
TGAATGAAGCAATGTAATACAATTTTACATTTTGAAGGTTTTTGTGTGTGGAAGTGCCAGTTTAAAAAATGAAAAAAGGTGTAAAATTACCCTGCTTATGGTTGGTGTTTGAGATGGCAAGCAGCTGATGCAAATGAAGTATGTGCAGTTCACTGTTTTATTCTTGAGGACAGAATTTAATACACAGTCTGTCTGCCAAAACCAGAAGGTTAGTGGTGATAAGCTTTGAATCGATAACTTCTTAAGGCTTTCATAGCTAGCTGAAGTGTTCTACTTGCTTTCAGGAGTTAAAGCCCCACAGCCAAACATTTAAATAGGAGAATAAGCTTAATATAGTTTCCAAGTTGCTGTTAGCTTGAAAAAACAAAATGAGCAGGTCCCACAACTGAAGTAACGTAGGACGACAATTTGATTTTGTGGTATGATACTGATAGCAATTTAACACTTTGAAATTGTGTCCTTCTGTGGGTCAGATTTCATTGTTTTCTAGATGCATGGTTGTAGTGGGTTAGATTCAATAACCAGGCAGAAACACCTATTAGTGTTGTGGTTTACTACACTTATTTCTTTTTGTGAGATATGAATTAGGAAAAAACGACAAAGCAGGCTCAGAAACTTTAAAGAGTATAAAGATAGTTTATTGTTACTAGGTAGGATTAAAAGAAAAAGGAACACCAAGAAAGTAAAAGGAAAAAAAAAAAACCACATTATTTTCTTTGCCAGCACCACCCATCTCCCATCCCCTATCACACCGGGGACATTCAGCCTCCTCACAGGCTGCCCAGGAGAGCAAGGAGGGTAACAAAGGCGGAATTTCTGGTCAATATTAGAGTTCTTAAAAAGTCTTTCCAAACTCGAGGGAAAAGAAAGAGGTCTCCTCTCTGCTTCCACATGGTTTCTGAACTGCCACCGCAATAGTCTGTCCGTTCGGAGACAGTCCATTGCACTGAACATCCAAACNGCTTCTGTTGAAGGAAAAGCTCTTCTCCTTCGATGCTGCCAGTTGCTTAATAGTTTCTTCAGTCTGAAAAAACTGAAAATCGTTTTTTTCCAGGCCCACGGGGAACCCTGTGGAGTGGAGGAGGGGAAGCCCCTCTCCGATCTTGGGAGCCGCTCGGCGATCTCGGCCCTGCAGTCCCCCCATTGCTCTTTGGCTGCTTGCAGCTTTTGGGGGGGGGCCTGATGCATGCCAGGGACCCCTTGCCCCCTGGCATTTGGGGGAGGGGGCTTGGCCCGGCTCCCCAGGGCCAGGCCCGGAGCTGTCCCCCTCCCCCCACCTTCTCCAGCTGCACCCTGAATTCAAAGAGGCCGTTCCTGCGCCTCCGGTAGGTTTAAATATGCAAAATCAGAGAAGCGCCATTGGATCGAGAAACTGTCAATTAACTTCAGCTCCAACCCACAACAATGGTGTTCTGTTAGGGAAAAAGCCTTTTGGTAGTACAAGAGCCATGAATACACAATTGACTTCTTGCCACAGATCTTGACTGTACATATGGAGAATTTCATTGTTATAGGAGAACTTCTGGGGAATATTTTCAGGAGAAATTAAGATTTTAAACTGTATCATTTATCATCTCTGGGCATGGCTAGGTCTCTTGCAGGCCACCACAAATATCAACTGGTAACAGTCCTCTATATTTGCAGGACAGGTTTATGTTGTAAAGTTAGATTAACAACAGTTGGTGTTTTCTCAGTTCTGCTATGATATATGCTGCTATGCTGTATATGTATTTCAAGGGTGGGGGAAAAAAGGAGTAACATTAATCCTTTAATATAAATACTCCCTTTGCCTATATCTAAAATATTACAGATACTCTACTGAATCTGAGTGCTGTGAGGGCTCTTGATAGCATTGATAAATCAATAATGACTTGTGATGACATGGTGCTGCTTCATATTTTGAGGAAAAATGTAATGTTCTTACATAAGTGTCACATGTTTGTTAATGATTCTGTTATGTCATATAAAGGCTGAGTCTGAAGAAGCAATCTGGGCTTTCTTCAGCACAATAAATATATGCAGTTACTTTATAGTACACTATTGTGGTATTTAGGTGCAAACATGAATTTTTAAAGTTTAAGTAGCAATCACAGAAAATGAAATAAACATGCATTAAGTCTTTTAGTAAGGGCTGTTGCAAGAAAATAGCGCCATGACCTTTCATTACTCGTACTTTGAGATAATTTTTTTCCAGTTAACATGTCCTTGTTTTTGCTGTGTGAGGACAAATACCCATTTCCTATGAGGACATAATTGTAAATGACCACCCTCACAGTCTGACATACTCAGCTGAGGCTGTAGTCTGGTCACTCTGTCATGTCACTGTTGGCTACATCACAGAATCTTGCATACAGAATGGGTGAGGTTGGTAGGGACCTCTTGAGATCATCTTGGGTCCAGACCCCTGCTGAAGCAGGGTCAGCTAGAGCAGATTGCCCAGTACTGTGTCCAGATGGGTTTTGAATATCTCCAAGGATGGAGACTCCACAACCACTCTGGGAACTTTTTCCATAGCTTGACCAGTAAAAAAGTGTTTTCCTGTATTCTGATGGACTTTCATAGTTTACTTGTGTATTTTGCATCTTGCCTGACAGTGAGTGCTGTTGGGAAGAGCCTGGCTTCATCTTCATTCTCTCCCAACAGTCATTTATACACAGGGATAACATCCTCCTTAGCCTTCTCTTTTCCAGGCCAAAGAGTCCAACTTCTCAGCCTCTTCTTATACAAAGAGTGCTCCAGTCCCTTAGTCATCTTTAGCTGTATGCTGGACATACTCCAGTAAGTTTGTTATGTTCTGGGAAGCCCAGATCTGGCCCTAACACTCCAGACGTGTCCTTAGTAGTGCTAAGTAGAGAGGAAGGATCACCTCTCTTGACCTCCAGGCAGTGTTGTTAAATGCAGCCCATTTTGCAGTTGATGGCCTTTGTGTCAAGGGCAAGGACAGTTTGCTGCCTCATTATTAGCCTCTCTGCCAGTTCCTTCTCTACAGAGCTGTTTTCCAGCTAGCTGTTTGGTTCCAGAGGATGTATTGGTACCTGGGGTTGTTCTTCCTCTCATGCAGGACTTGGCATTTACCTGTGTTGAAATTTCATGAGGTTCCTTCCAGCCTCTTTGTCCAGCCCGTAAAGGTCGGTCCTGCCAGAGGCCAATGTTCCCAGATAACGTTCTGGAAGTGCACTGTACATCCTAAGTTACCTGAAAGGAATGTGTGGGTTGAACCTAGCTCAAACCCATTACTCTTTTTGAAGTTCATTATGTGTTTGTTCAGCTTTGGTACTATGCTGAGTCACATAAATACTTCTTCCATGCTGGTCTGGTTGGGTCGGGAAGATAATAGTCTCTATTCATTTTCTTTGTGGAGGCCATTTACACAAACAGTTGATCTGTAGAGCAGTTTATCTAAAGCGAAGGCCACCCTCCAGTCTCCGTGGTGTTGAAATAAGTCCAGATTCCTTTATGATAGCCGTGGTGGCTTCCTACATTTTTTTTCTGAATGTTTTCTTGAAAGAGTTCATTTATCATCAGTCACACCTTTGAATGGCCACACTGCCATGTACTCACCACACCTATCAGCTGTGAGCTTGCTAAGGGTGCACTATGTCCCCACATCCAGGTGGGATGACACAGTGAAAAGGTTAAATGGCATTGGCCCCAGTATCAATCTCTGGAGTATTCCACTAGCAGCATGCCTCCAACTGGACTTTATCCCACTAGTCATGCCCTCAACACCTGGCTGTTGAGCCAGTTCTTTTCACTGTCAGTTTATCCAGGTGGCACTTTATCAGCTTATCTAGGAAGGTGAGACACTGTCAGAAGAATTACCAAAGATGAGGTGAACAACATCTACTGCTTTCCCCTCATCCACCAAGGTAGTCACCTCACTACAGAGGGCCATCAAGTTGATCATGCTTGATTTTCCCTTTGTAGATCCATCTGACTACTCTTAATACCCTTTTTTCTTTTGTTTGTTTAGAAATGGTTTCCATGAGGATTTCTCTATTGCTTTCCCAGGGCTTGACCTAAGGTTGACTGACCTGTACTTTCCTGGAGTGTCTTGCAGACAGGAGTGAAATTTGCATTCTTTCAGACTTCAGCAACCTCTCTTGTTATCTGGAGATCATCAAAACTGTCCTCCTAATTGCATCAACCAGCTCCCTTAACATGCACGAACGCTCCAAGAAGGATATGCCGTGGGCAAGGCTGAGCCCATCAACGATGGTGGCAGCACCGCTGTGATTCCCCTGCAGCTCTTGGTGAAGATCATGGTGAGGAAGGCTGTCCCCCCACAGCCCATGGAGATCTGTGATGGAGCAGAGCTCCATCTGGAGCTCTTGGAGAACCCCACACCAGAGCAAGTGGATGTCTAAAGGAGGCTGTGGTCCTGTGGGAAGCATGGCTGGAGCAGACTCCTGGTAGGACCCGTAGGGCAAGGAACCTGCATGGGAGCAGGTTTGTTGGCAGGACCTGTGACCCCATGGACAGGACCCACACTGGTGCAGTTCATGAAGAACTGTAGCCAGGGGAAGGGGTCATGTTGGAGAAATTCATGGAGGACTGTCTCCTGTGGGAAGGGACACTGGATCAGGGAAAGACTCTGAGGAGTCCTCCCCTGCTCCCCTTTCTTGCAGAGAAAGGAGCAGCAGAGACAGAGTGTGGTGAACTGACTGGGCAGAGTAGGTAGAGAAACTGGGAGTGAAGTTGAGCCTGGGAAGACGTTTTTAGGATTTGTGTTTCATTCTTGTTATCCTACTCTGATTAGTAATAAATTGAGCCCATTTCCCTAAGGTGGGTCTTTGCCTGCAATGGTAGTTGGTGAGTAATCTCTCCCTGTCCTTATCTCACCCCATGAGCCTTTCATTATATTTTCTGATGCTGTTCAGCTGAGGAGGGAAGTGCTAGAGGCTTTGGTGGGCATGTGGCACCTATACAGGGTCAACCCACCACAGATAGTAGGGAGACAATGGTGAGATCTGAGATCTGTCAGAAGAGCACAAGTAGCTGGTAATAACATTTAGTTCTGAGATGAGGCAGAAACTGCTAGAAATAGTAATATTTGTAAGCATGAATCTGGCCTTCCAATTCTTATTCACCATCAAAGGTTACATTATAAAGATGTTATGTACTGTAGTTTACATGGCTGTCTCTAGAGTGTCTGCAGCATTAGCGTTTGCTGAGAAAGATGTTCTGGTAGGTAGTATTCAGTATTTTGCAGGTGTATCTAACAAAGCATGTGTGAAAAGTGAGTATGTCGATAAAATTAGGTCCTAGATTTGCTTTTAAATTTTTGTAGAAGGATTTTGTAAGTGGCATAACTACAGTCTGAGGCTAGGGAAGAGGGGAGTGCCTGGAAGGGAAGCACTGGAGAGAGGAGCTGGGTTTTTTAAAGGGCTTGTCTTCAGCTGTTGCTTTTAGTAGAAGAGTGGATAAATTGTTCCATGTGCTGCAGTATACCTGAAGGAATTAGAAATTATTTATCTCTTAACGGATTTTGGCCTATGGAACTGAATTTTCTTTATTGTAACTTTTTCATTTATTACTTTTCAAAAAATAGAGTGCCTTTGCAATTCTGTTGTACCCTTGTTTTGACCCAGTAATTGCTTGCATAGGTTTTCCAAAGTGTCATCCAGGCCTGGGGACATAATTGCCTTAACTGGAATGAGGCTTTTGTAAGCTAATTTTAACATAGAAAAGCCTGATAAAGTGTTTGAGGCCTTTTCAGCTATAGGTTGTATTTCTTCAAAAAACCACTACAAGTATTTGGCAAGGATTTCTTATTTCCTTACTATGAATGTAATGTAAGTGTTTATTCCCAACATTCAGTGATTTTTTATATGAATGGGTAATACATAAGGGTAGATGTGGAAATGTATTTCAGTTTCCATAAGTGTAGGTATAGAGGCAGCTGAGAAGTTAGGAGAGACCTTGGTGTCAATCAGGTGTCTGACCCTTCTCTGGGGCTTAGTCAACGCTGTAGCAAAAGGGAATGGCAAGAAGGACTGTGTTGCCATGACTGCATGTTTTTGTTATTTGATTTATGCTTTCTTAGCCAGCTTGGGGAAATGTGTGTTCACATTGAGAGATCAGAAGCACTGCACTCAGAAAGCCAGGAGGTGAGTTAAGTTCTTAAGCAAGAAGGTGCTAGTGGCCTCCTCCCTGCAGTCTGGAGTTGGTTGTACTTCACTTGCTAGCAGAGAATCCAACCACAAAACCACAGAACAAATTATTGTTTGGAGTAATTTGTGATTTGTGATTTTTGTACACATTAAGAAGAGAACATTCCTGAATGGTTTTACAGGAGAATGCACGATATTTTAACAGTAAGTGCCTATTTTTGCAACAGCAAAAAGTGATTTTACAAACTGTGAAAATTTATTTCAGCTTCAAGTGGTTATGTTGATTTCCCTGTCACTGGAGTAGCAGAGATATTTATGCAGTAATATGTCAGCTGTTCTGAAGAGGCTAAGAAATTTTAATAGGGCTGGGGGTGTGAAAAACAAGAGTATACAAACTGAAAGTCTCTTCCACTCAGGAGTTACCCTTTTTGCTTGATAGACACAAATGTCTTTTAAGTTTTTAATTTATTTTCAGTAGAAGATTCTCAAGGAGTTTTGAGGAATGTTAAGAGTGTCTTGAAATTGTGTGCTTGATAGTAAAAAATTACCAACTACAGATGAAGATGTAACTTCTTTGAAATTGATAAACTATAATGTATGTAATCTGTACCACATTTTAAGAAGAATAGCTGAAAGTAAATGGAAAAATGATCAAGCAGTAATTTGGAAGTTCAGTGCCTTTTGTAATCTTAACATGCTTCTGGTAATGTTGCTTTAAATGACTGTAGTTTGCTCACTGAATTCTGTATCTTCTGTTGGCTAGAATTATAAAACTAAACATTGTTTATTTTTGTTCTGTGTTTAGCAGTTACTCTACATACAGAAGTTTCTTACGCTGTTTCTTTGGTCCGTATTATCAATAATGAGTGGTGCCAGAGCTGTTGGTGAATTAAAGATTTTGTGACTTCCCTGTTACTTACTCTGCTGCACTAAAATTCAAAGGCATTTATTCGTTTCCTATTATATTGTGATCAGATTAATGAGTAGAAACCTTTTTAGGCCGCTTGTTTTGTGTCTCAGCTGACTTGGTTAGCATACTTTTTGATCTGCTGGCATTAAAAAAAGGAAAAAGAATATGTCAGGCTGGCCACCTGTGGGCTGAGGATAACTATAGGCTAATAGGAGCACAACTAAAGAACTGCAGCAGAGAATAATCTTGTTAATTAAAACAACTGTAGTACCTTTGGTTTTGTAATTACACCAAGTACAACTTTTCCTTGGGGATGGTAGTGTATTGTAAAAGTGGTCAAAAATGTTCCAACATTGATCAAGCCTTCTCAGTTTAATCGCAAGGAATACTAAAAATACCAATGGTTATTTTTCAAGATTTTCTTTGGTTTTTTTAAACATAGCATAAAGCAAAAATGTGAAAAATGATGAATTTTACTTTCCATTCTGTGGGGGTTACAAAAGTAGCTGAAGACTGTTTTTCATATACCCAAGTAAAAGTTGGTTTAAGTGCAGCAATTCCAGTGATTTTTCATGTAATTTCTGGGGCTTATGTCTAATATTGGCATAGCTGAATTTCACCTGCAGTGCTATCTCCTTTTAAGGAGAGCCAGCCCTGACATATCCCTGAGTTGTTTATGATGTAATGTACTCTAGAGCTTGTCTGAGCATCCTGTGACTAACTTACTTCAGTCAAAGCTTGTGTCCTTGCTTCAGTCAAATGTTTTTCAGTTACCTGGTGTTTTTTGGTTTTGTTTTACTTTTTCTCTTTTTAGTTCTCCCCTCAGTTTCAGTTTCATTTTCAAAAAAAGGAGCTTTCCACCACTTCAGGTGCATCACTCAAACCCTCTTCCCTCGTTGAAACTATATGCTTAGAATTTCTTTTATTTTTCTCTGACTAGTATGAGAATGAATTATCAGGGTGAACTGACTTCTTCCACCTGGTTTTTTAGGATGTCTTTCATTTATGAATGTTTTTGTTTTTGTTTTTCCTTTCAGCTGTGGTAAGTGTTTGTTGGAGTCTTCTCTCTTTCTTTTAGTGACTGTATGTTGTTCCACCACCTGATCTCCCATCCACATTTATCCCTGGCAATGCACCTGTGCGTAACTTTCTCTTTTTTTTTTAAAGTCAAATAGTGTTCTGGGCACTGGATTCAGTTTTCACTTGGCACTTTCATAGCTTTACCAGAGTTGAACTTCTACTTCACAAGCTCTGCTGAAATGTTTTTCGTCAAAGTCTGTAATGCTTTTTGCCTGGAATAAATAATCCAAGTTTGGGCTCCGTGAATGTCAGCCTAGTGGTTGTCTGTGTTGTTACTAGAAGTGTTCCTCTCCTTTGGCTTGTAAGACATAGTCAACAGCTTTTTCTCAATCTTCCTACATACAATTTCTGAGTTGCACTCGTTATGCCTTATCATTCATGGTACGAATTTCTTTTTAAATTCTTGTACTCTTCCTGAATCTGTTTAGCATGTCAGTATGGAAGACTATAAACTGTCTCTAACAGATGATTTTTATTTAATCTCAAATTTAGTTTTATATAAATGTCCAGCTGTGTTAGTTATGTGAAGGAGAATGTGTCATTGCTGTACCTAATTTTTGTTTTCCTTTAAACTGTGTAAAGAAAATGAACCAAATGAGTCCTGGAGGCCTCATCCTATGGCTCTTCTGGCATAAAGTAGTAGATAATCTATGTTGTAAAGTTAATATGGATTTTTTTTTACCTAGTGAGTAGTCAAATACTTACTCTGACTTATCTTTATTTCTTTCTACATGTTTTACTTAGTTTTTATATATTAATAATTGATAATACAACTTTCTGAGAGTTTTTTCCTTTTTTCTTTCTTCCTTTTTTTTAAGCAGTCAATGAATTGTTGTCCAAAAGGTTAGAAATATTAAATAAAATTGAGTGTGCATGCATAGTACATTTGGAAGGAGCACCTTTGAATGCACACTTTTTGTGTGAATTGACAATATCAGAATATACAACCTTACAATATTTATTATAAAATACTTTTCTTATGGTATCATGGAATTAGCATTCTTGCCTCTATTTCTGTTTAGCATTTCAACATTTCTATTTATTCCAAAAGTCCAGTTCAATGACATTGAAAACAGGCGAATTGTGCACTAGGGAGAGAATAAATTGGTCAAATTGGAATGAATATGAAATGTTCAGGAATTCAATATTTTGATGCTTATGTCAGATAGTGGAAAGAAAATGCTCCTTATCTAAAAAGCACCTAGAGTTTTTGGGTTTATTAAGGAAGCCGAACAGTCTGAGGAAACCTACTGCCAGAAAAGTTAATTAGAAATAAGACTAGTTTTGTTAACAATGGATTGTATTCTTAACAGCTGTAAAATGGTAAATCAAGACAGTGGTATTTTATAAAAAAGGATGATCCAAAAAAAGGTGATTTAGGGGTTCTAATGGTTTGCTATGTGAATGAACTAACAGGAGCGGTCCAATTCAGTTTTATAATGTATGGAACTTGTTTTTCTTAGTATTTTTGAATTCATTATTACACTTAAACAATTTAGGAATAAGTCTCCCCTTTTTTCCGCCCTTGGTTTATTAGAATGGTTGGTTAGAAACTTTAGAAATTCTCTTTGTTAGAATTTTCAACAAATGAAGTTGTGAGGCTGTAAAATCATCAGAGTTTATTTTGTTGTCTTTAACAGAAGTGCTTGTTAATTGTACTTTCTAATAGGAAATTTCTTCATTAAAATACCAAAGACAGATCAATGAAATCCAATTGTGCTGATTCTTCTGGAGACCTAAGTCACATTCTCCTTGAGCATCTAAGTTCTTGTAAAAACCCTAATACGTGAAAAGCAGGCAGCTAATATAGTGCATTAAGTTGATTTTAAGTGCCTTTTAGAATATGTCATCTCCAAGTAGATTAAAAAATAACCCATAATGTACAACAAGCCTATTTACACCTCTAGCTGCTTCATGCCTTACCAAATGAACAGGGATGCTGATGAATAAGTGTTTTAAACTCAAGTAGTTTTAAAGGTATCTAGGCACCCAGATGTTTTGGAGTTTAAGTCTTTAAAACTGCTTCAGTAATGTCTTTGATGTTTATAACGGTGCAGTGGATATAATCTGTCAAAGTTGGTTATACTTTAATATAATTCTGTTATGAGCTACTGCTTTCATTTGGTATTATGTTCATCTTGGCAAATGCAGATTTTGTAACTGTAGGGAGAGGGGTCAAGGAGAGATATAGTAAGGGCACTGTCAAAGGATTAATGCAGTCATGTACCACTGAAACAAATGTGGGTAGGGGACAAATGGAAGAAGAGCATGCCCACCTTCTTTGGCAGACTGGTTAATGGCTCTAACAGTATCTAACCATGATGACAGGTTCTGGAGTAGAGGTGGTTATGTTTGTCTGAGCATAAGAATATTAAGGGAGCGTTTGAGAGCTCTCTACAGAAGTTGAGCTGGAAAGATGCAGACCAGTGAATGGGTCTACAAAATAAGCAAAGAGAGCTTCCTGGGCTGTTGAGCTCAACCAATCGACATTTCAAATAGGAGAGGTCTCTGTGGGGGTTTATGCTGCGTGCAGAGCCCTTGAACACGCTCCTGGTTTCCAGGTGGTGGGGTGGAGGGCATGCAAAGCCAGCTTCAGGTGACAGCCAGGTGGAGGGAGCAATTGCTGCACTTTTTAGTACAGGTTAGAGCCGCCATTCAGAGAGACACTGACACCTGTCTAGTCGTGAGGAACCTCACGAGATTCAGCACATTCGAAGCTCAGTGCCCAGGGCTGAACAAGCCCAGGTATCACTGTCAGCCTGTGTACTGGCCTGCAAGGCAACCACTCTGCAGCAGAGGTGGGCAGCAGGGTAAGCGTGGGCCAGCAGCATCCTCTGGTGGGAGAAGAGGCCCTGTCCTGTCTGTTTCAATCAGAGTGTAGCTGTGTTTCAGCTTCACAAAAAATGAATTATGCTTTGTGAGAGTGGTTAAAGGCTGGAGCTGGTTACCCAGTGAGACTCTGATAGGCTAAGATCAGTTGGCTTGACGCCTTTGAAATTATGCCTGCTTTGAGTCCAAAGCTGTCCAATTCTGAATTACTTTATGAGTCTGTTTATAGCTTTGTACTTCTGTGCTCTGTTTAGGTTAATACCAGTGGCCTCCCAGACCAAGCAATAATACTTTTATGAGTGCAAAATCAACCATTAACTGTAACTTTTGTGATCTTTCTTAGTCCTCTCAATCTCTTAATGAGGTACTCAAGTGAAGTGTAACCTTGTTTTTTGTTAACTTTTATAAGCATGCTTGCTAAATATATACTACATCAGTTATAAAACCAGTGTTTCCAAGTTACACAAAGTTTCTTCTATGCAACAGACTTCTAACTTCCTTGTTTAAAAAAAAGCATTATTGTGAGGTATTTTTTCCTAAGACATGAAGCCTGCAAAGCCGCTTGAGGCGTAAAAATCAGTGTGATTCTGAGGTTTGATGTGGTGACTGCTATATTAAGCATTTAAAAAGCACTTGTGCTGAATTGATCGTTTACCTTAGAAGCAGCATCTTCCAGTATCTGGAAAAAGCTTTAGAATTGCTTAATGAATTTGATGCCTCATTAAAGAAAAGAAATATTCTGTATTCAGTAAAATCAACGTATTTTGTAGAAATAACTTCTTAATTTTAAATAACAGGTATAATGTTTTAAAATACATTATTTTGTTGCGTTATATCAGGAAATTGACTGGTTTTTAATAAGATTGATGGTAGATGGGAATCTGTACGGAAGTGCTGCTATTCAGAAAAACGACACTAGAGTGCAGTGTAGCATTTAAAGTGCTGTTACAGCTACGCGGCATCAGGAAGTCTGAACATTGTTTGCACACTGCCTTTTTTGTATAGTTTTACAATGTTGAGTTATACTAAAGTTTTCTGAGTGTATAAACACAACTTCATTCTTCTACCATGTATGGGAGCAATGAATATTATACTAGAATACTTTAACTGAAGATTCTATTTCATATTTAACCATTTTCCTAATACAGGTTATTCATCATGTGAAGCTCCATTAACTGTATTTTTGTTCGTATTCAGTTGAAGATAAACCACAGAATCTTATTTTTAACAGGAATGTGTATTCTTTAAAAGAGTTTTGTCTGATAGATGTTATCTACTTGTATGTTAATGCTTAATATAATTTAGAAAGGGAATTCTATTGTGTGTTCTGTTTTAACATTATAAATTATAACAATACCTTCAGTTCATAGATTATTATTTTTTTTAATTTTTGAAATGAATAAAGGTTAAATTCATAGCTTGAAGTGACAGGATATAGCATTTTTATGTGGATGGAGAGACACGAGAACTTGGCTCTTTTAACTTCTGAAAGATGTGTAGGCACTGAACCTGCTTTCATTAAAAATCAATGACAGAATTTCCTTGACTTCATTTGGTACAGAAGTGAGCTTTTAATTTAACGCTCTTTCTTCATCTGCTTATTTCAAACTAGGATTCAGACTTGGTTTTGTTATTAAATAAAGTATACATTTCAATAGCTTCTCTGTTTAAAACACTTAATTAGATAAGATGAAGTTACATAGGAGACCTGAATCTCAAATACAAAAAGACCTATTGCTTTCGTGGCGATAGAAAGGCCGATTTTATTGAAACTTGGTCAGTGTTTTTTGAAGAGACTGTCGCTCATTTCAAACTTAACAGTGGAAAAAACCTCATGAGCTAGGACATAGAAATTCAGTGTTAGAAGTTTTTATTCTTGCTTGCATAGATTTTTGCAGTGTTACCTTTAATGACAAGTTGTAATTATCCTTTTTTTAAATCAAGAAACAAACAATAACAAAACAACAGTGCGGGAAGCTTTTAGGTAAATTTAACTTTAGATGTAGACTGCACTTACAGAACTTCAGTTGCTATTTGAACCCCTCACTGCACGTGAAGTGTACTGTCAGTAGCTCCTATTAGCAGTGTCTTAATCTCAGTTTCCCTCTCTCACTGCAGTGTTAATTGTGAACCTTTTTCATACATGGGGTGCTAAAGAGCCTGTGTTCCCTCACACCAAGCTGCCAGACTGAGAAGAAGAGGGGGAGAAGGAGTGGTTAGCCACAGTTTCTGAGAGTCATCCGTGGAGATGCTCTTTGGGCAGGCATTCAAGGGACTACCAAGCCTGCCACACCCAAGATGCTGGTGCTGGATTGTTGGAATTTTTTTCTTTCCTTTTTTTTTTTTTTTCTTTTTTTTTTCTTGTTTGCATTGGTGGGTTCCTCTCTTCCGTGGGAAATTTGGAATTTTTCATGAGATGTTTTGGTTACACAATTTTTCCGCTTTGTCTTTTATTGTGGTAGCATCTAAACTAGTGAAACAGATTGGATTTATAAGCTGGCATATAAGACTTGAGTTTAACTTCTTAATGTCTCAGTGGCTCACTTTAAATGCCATTACAGCTTCACCTTCCTCGACAAAATTAAAGCTCTGTTAGGTGTCTGGCATCAAGCTTGTCAGGGTGCTAGCTATTTTGCCAGACTCTAGAGCCAAGATGCATGAAAATGTCAACCATCTCAGGCTCATTAGCTTTTGGCTTTCCTGGCCTTTCTGTAATGACTGCAGTGCTGCATAAGCTAAATGCTATTTTATTTATTTACTCCTATTAGTTCCAGTGGAAACCACAGCCAACTTTAATGTAAACAGTTAAGCTGTTGAAAGAATGTTCTCCTATTGATTTGTTAATTTAAGTTATTCACAGGGAAAGCTGCCTGCCAAAGTCTGCTTACATATAATAAGTTCAGAAAATTATACAATGTGGATATTTTGTTCTTTTCTTCTTCGTACCTTTCCTCTTTTTAAGCACTAGAAGATATTTGTTGTTTTGGATATGTTTTGATTAGGCTTGTAAAGCTGCCACGAACATTCCAAGCTGAAAAAAATCCCCAAACTAGCTTGTTTGTCCTTTATTTATGAATTAATTGGTCAGGCAGAAAGGTCATTTGCCTGGGGAAATGGACACATGAGAACACTGCACAACTTAAAAGCCTTTAATAAGGTTCATGCTGCCTTTGTCCACATTTTTGAAATATATTGATTTCTGTCTGTATACCTTCAGCATAAAAATATGCAAAAAATCACTCATTAAGGATAGCATAGTCTTATAGCATTCGTACACATGCTGTACTAAAGAAGGTACTAATTTTGTTGGGTAACCTGTTGCTTCCTCATGGAGTGTCAAAGTCTAAAGAAAATGTCCAAATTAATTTAAAATTCTTCTAATATAATTGAATGTCACTGTAGTGTTTTAAGCTTCTCCATAAAAAGCACTTCACCCGTAATTGGTAATTCTCTAGATACTATGTCTTCAATATGTGCTGCTACTCTTACTGACGATGAGGATAAAATCTCTTGTACTATTTACTTAGTGTTGAAAACCACTTAAAAACATATGGTAATGCAAAATAGAAGAGAAGTTTGGAATGATACATAAGCCACCAGATACTTGGAAGGAAAGATATTTTTCTTTATTAATTTTATGTATTTTTACAAATACACACTTTCTGAAGAGAAATACATATATATATACACACACACACACACACACATATATATATGTATGTATGTATGTTTATTTGTTTGCCTAATTTTTGAAGGACTGCCCTAGCTGATGTAATTGTCCAAAAGATAGGGAGGTTTTCCTTAATGAGAACTCAGAGCTTGTCATGAACTAAGTGACTGCTTCTCTCCCTTACATCTGGATAGTTGCCTTTTTAGTCCAGTTTTAGTCTTAAATCTAGGAAGAATAAGATCTTGTAATCTTTGTAAGTAAGGTTTTCAAATATATTGCTACAGTTGTTCAAATCCAGACCAGTTGAACTTTGACTGAAAATCATTACAGGCTGATCGTTGTTTGGTGCTGGAGAAGAAATGAGTTGGTGATGTAAATCCCATTTCTAGTAGCTGGCTGTCAACAGCTGAAAACTCTGAGCTGAAAATTAGCAGTAGCACAACAGCTTCTTTAAAGACTTACATTGTGGATACTTTTTATGATTTTGCTTTTTGAGATAGATTTGTTGCTTTTTTTCTTTTCCCAGTTAGAGCTCAGGACATAATCCCTCAAATATATTGGGTTGCTCTGAAAATAAATGTTCAAATGGAACCACATATAGTCTGTACTCTTGTTTTCACCACTTACCTTGCTGAGCTTTATTTTCTCCTGCTGAGTGTAGGAGATAGATAATGGTCTATTGCTTCTTTTTTTTAAATAGTGATTTGTACGAGTAAGCCACACTCAGAACAAACGGGTCAAACATGAGGTTCTGTGGTGGAGAGCTAAGCAATGAATATCAGGTGCCTGGGGATCAGCATAAATACAGGGTTACCTTTAGAGTGATATTTGTGTTTTTTGTGGATTTAGTGATTTTCTGAACTAATAAGCATATCTTCGTGCTTTAATAACTTTTGATGATGGACAGGTTTTTTTATTGCTGTGGATTCGCCCCTGCCCATTATGTGATACAACATAACTGTTCATAAAATGGATGTAAATAGGTGTTTCCTTTTGAACTTTGTCTCTGCTGGTATTCCTTGATGCCTGTGTGAATTAACTACCTTATTCTTTGTTCGGGTTTTCTGAAGTCCAGTGTTCTGGGCAGAGGCCCAGGATTGTTTCAAACTTACAAGAAAGCAAAGTTTTCAAATTGATTGACTATGATGGGAAATCAGGGTTTTGCACAGGAGGCCGTAGTGCTGAGAGTAGAGTGGAAAACAGAAAGAAGGGCAAGGGTATCTTCTCACTGTACCATGTAGGAGCAGGAGAACTTCTGAGTGGGTGCCAAGGAACCTGAATGCTAGGAAATAGTTCTGTGATGTCCTAGCTGCTCACTAGTAGTGCATGCCCTGTTGAGAGGCAGGGAGATGGCTCTGTCTCCCTGTGCCCCTTCTGAACCTCTTTCTGTACCTCTTCTCTGAAGAATCTCTGACCCCATCCCTTTGCCTTTCCCATTGCTGCACCACTGGACCCTGTTAGTTCCACTGGGATACTAGGTCGGTTCAAAGGCAATTTTTTTTCTAAAAATACTGGATTTGGAATGCCTCTGTTGTATATCATGCCTCTTTATACTGTGACCAAGTTTGCTGTGTTGATAGTACCTCGTGGCAAGAAGAACAGATGCTATGTTTTATCAAATGTACCAGTGTCAGGGAAGTGCCCTGGAAATGAACTTGTTGAATACAATGGTAGCCTCTATTTAATTGGTCAATTTTATGGTCTTGTTGGTTTGGAAATTTGTGATACTGCCTTAAAGTCTTCTGATACAAAATGCTAAACTCATCTGGCATATTTTAATGTTTAATAATTTAATATTTAGTACTGCGGTGGCTTTTCCTGGAACTAGATAGAAAGTTTTGGAACCCGTAAGAGAATGCATTGTAGGTTTAAATTGTAAAAGGAGCAATATATATATATAGGTTGAAAGAGATAAAATTAGGTTTAAATTAGATCTTAGGAATAAATTCTTTTCTGTAAGGGTAGTGAGGCACTGGAACAGTTGTCTTGGAAGAGCTGTGGGTGACCCATCTCTGGAAGTGTTCAAGGCCAGGACAGGGCTTTGAGCAACCTGATCTACTAGAACGTGTCCCTAACCTTGTCAGGGGAGTTGGAATGAGATGATGTTGAAAATCCCTTCCAACTAAGGCCGTTCTACTGTTGATCCATTGATATTGTTGATCTAAATGAGTGTTTCTAGGAGGATGCTTTTTATTTTGGCTGAGACTCTGGGTCAGTAAAAGGAGGAAACTGATAGTGATACAGAATTACATGAAGTCTGGACATTCAAACTCAGGGCCTCCAGCTCTTTAGCACAGTTCACATTTGATGTGCATTGGAAAATGATCTGCAAAATGGAGGAACATCAAATGACTCCTTAGCTCTCTTATGAGCTCTCCATGAGAGCTGTGGTAGAACTTTTCATATGAATTAGAACAAGTATTCTAGATTTCAGTTGAGTTACTTTATTTCTGTGTTCTGTTGCTTAAAGTTGCTGTCTATAATTGTGGTGAAAAGGTTACAGAAACTTCTGCGCAGGATAACTAAATTTTCTTTAAATAGTTACCTTTTTACACCTGAAGGCAATTGTTTGCCAGGCAGCTGTTTCATATTCTTGGGTAACATGGAAGCAAGTTTTTTCCTATTGTGTTTGATCTTTTCTTTGAACAGAAAATTTTCACTGTGATTTGTATTGGATGCTTTTCCTGTGCATACACATTTAAGTGTATGTTTTTACTAAGGAAACTAAGATATGTTCCATTAAATTCACTGGCTGCATCATTAAAAAACTAAAAAAACAAAACAAACCCATACACCTATTTTATTTATTTATAACTTCTTGTAGTAAGCAAAACTTCAGCCTTTTTTTTCCCCCCCTTTTTTCTTTTTTCTTTGCCAGGAAGCTGGTGTTATACAGATTACCAAGTGGAAAAGGAAGTGTTCTAATATAGTTCTTGCTGCTCCCTCCACCTGTGTTTCTGATACTGTATTTTATGTAGCTATTGACTCCAAATGAAGTTTGTAAGGATTTAATTTTACGTTTTTATGTAAATGGGGACTCATGACCAGTGAGTTTCTAAGTCTTTTGAAAGAGATGGGAGGAAGAAATGGGAGCTGGAACAAGGAAAGTCAGAGTAATCTCCTATGCCTGATTTTCCTCAGGAAACCCCTTTAAAAGGCTTGAAATTTTGCTTGAGTAAAGAATGTCCAAAATAAGCCTAGAAGAAACCTAGACAGTGCTGATGGCCTGAGAAATTACTCCAGGTATTTTTGATCTGGCTTCTCTGGCACTAAGAGTGCACACCAGAGGTTTGTGTAGTGCATAATAATGTTCCATGTTTAATTATTTCATCCTTTCATGGTAACACTTTACAACTGATCCGCATTTTTGAGAACTGCCAGGCATTAAACTGCTGTTTTCACAGGATTATTTATTGACAATTTGTACTATTGAGTGTTATGTCATAATAACTTTAGACCCTGTTTTTTTTTTTCCTAAATGTTGGGTTAGAATTGTTTCTTCCTAAATGCATAACTTTATATTTATCTATGTTTAACTTATACCACTCTTTCTTTTATGTTCCTTCTATAGCTGGTTAAGGTGGAGAATGCAAAATGTCATCTTAAATCAATTTTTAGTTTGTATTTGTCTTCTTATGTAAAGGTAGCAAAAAATAACGTTAGTCCTCAATTTTTTTAAGATAAATGGGCTTCTCCGTTTAAACTTCCCACACACACAGCTTTGTAGAACTCCTTTCTACACAACTTTGTAGAATGTTGTTTTAATGCATGGGTGTAATGGACTTGTGTCAGTATAAAACATGTATTAAAGCGTTAGTATAAAACAAACATATGGTAACTTTGTGGCTTTCCTTCAGGTTTCTCAGGTGGGTTTTGACCTTGAAACCCTTAGTGTTTTGACAAAAACAGCAGAGAAATCTAATTTTCTTGAAGCAGCCATTTCTGTTTCAGCAGGCATGGTTTTTTTTGAAAGTACAGTCTGGGGCCTGACCTTGTAGTATGTGTTGGAACATGAATATGTTGCTACAAGTGTTAGTAGTTAAAAAACATCAGCTTCTTTCTTATGTTAATATTGGAAACGTTGTTTCTAGAACATGTGCTTGGCACACTCAGCTTTTGTATGTTTCCATACAAATGTCTACAAACGCTGAGCATAAAACTGTAACTTTGTTAATTTTTGCTTCATTTGGGTTTAAATCCTTGAATTACCTAGCCTTAGTTTTCTGAGTATGGGTGTATGAGTACACTCATTTGCATTCACAGAATTATACTTATTTTCAGAAGAAGCCTTTGGACTTGTAGCAAGGTAAAAGTTAGTTCTGAAGCAAGTGAGGACATATTTACAGTAAATTAATACAGAGGCGTGGAAGGAGTTTCAGAATTAGCTCTCTATTTTCCAGACTACTGCATATTTACTTTTACAGTATCTCTGCCCAGAAACTAGTAATCATGTTAAACCTGACAATACAATCCACTGTCCAGATTCAGTTCTGCTGGGAAGATAGACTTAACATTATTCTGAATATCATTAATTTAGATGTAAATAATGGAAAGAAAGCTATGAAGTCAATACATGGCTGTCTTTTTCATACGGAGCATTCTTGGAAGACATGGAATGATTATCTTCTTCTTTTAGTTGTGCCATTGTGATAGGTTACTTTGTCATAGGTTTTTAGACTTAGAAATGCTGTATTGAAAAACAGGTAAGAATCCACTGGGTAGCTTCGAGCTGTACCGAAATTGCATACAGGTAATAATAATACAACAAAATAATAATTATAATAATACAACAAAAATTATCCTCCTTCAAATCCTAATCCCCACCCACAAACCTTTTCCTTAATATTCCGAACACTACTGCTCCTGCCTAGAGCTGATTGCTGCTTTGATTTCCAGAAGTGAGAGAAAGCTGATGTTCAGTGTTAAAAAAGTTCCTGGTGCTGCTCCTTCTCTTCTGTAACAGCAGCTGTGTATGTAGGGCAAGACTAAAACAGCATCCCTAAACAAAAAAAAAAGACAAAATGCCTTTTCTGCCTAGGTGGCCTTCTCAGAGAAAAGGCAGCTTTTGTGATGATGGAACAGAACTTGATTTGTTCTGCAGTGCTTCCTGTCCCACAGATGTAGACTGGTAATGTTGGTTTCACATAGGAATAATGTTGGGGTTTTTGTGTCACAAATAACTGTTAGGTTCCAAAGTAAAATTACAGAAATAAGTCGTGTGCCCTCAGGATGGGGTTGTAAAAGTATGTATTCAACATAATTGGGTACCTAATTGGGTGCTTAAAGTTAAGTGATGTATATGCATATGTAAGTAATTAAATTATACTGGGAAATTCTTTATTTGTCATAGTCTGTGCTCTGCTCCCTACGGATCACATTATAGACAGAATTTATTTTGCAAGTAGTTGAAAATACTTACTTTCTGAGTAATTTCCTTCTTTTTGTTTGGGATTTTTTTTTCTGTGAGATTAACAAAGCTAAAAAACTACCTGTGAAAAATCCAAACCAGTGTGGGAAATACAAAAAGCATATACCAAAGGGAGACTTGAAAGTAAGTAATTTATATCTAGTGCAATTTGTTATAATTAAACACCCTGAGGTCAGAAATCACTGGAAGCTCTTTTTGTGTGCTTATAAGTGGTAATGAATAGTGTAGCTCATTGGATTGAAGTCACCAGCTAACTGTTTTGGAACAGCTTGCCGTAGTAGATTTTCATGGCTTAATCTCTTTTCAGCAGAAAGTGCCATAATGGGGAGAACTTTAACAACTTATCTTGTTAGTGAAACCAGCTGTTGGAGGGAACCAGCTGTTGGGGAGAAACTAAGGAATCACACTTGGTACACACACTTGAGTTCCTGATAAACCTGATGATCAAAAGAGGATGAACTTAGACTTAACAATCAGAGCACAGGCAACAAACAGCCTCCACAGTATTTGCTGCTTCTAGGTTGTTAGCAAAACACAGATTTCAGTTTAAATTGCTCACATGTGAGAAAATTTGGGAAAAAGGCAATGGGATTACACTGGGGAACAACCCACTGGATCTGGAAGTGAGGTTGGTTTCAGTTCATTCATGATGAAGGTCCCTTGGGTAGCCTACTAAATGGTCAGATTACTGAGTGCTTAATTTTAGGCCCAAAGCCTGGCCATTAATACAGCAAAATGTGCCAAATTTATGCAGCATTAGCAACAGGAAAATGCCAGCACTAGAAGGAAAACCAGCAGGCTATTGGAACAGTATACCAGAATATAGAAGACTGTATCAAAATAACTTCCAGTTTGTCATTAGGCTGATTTTTTGTCTGTGGGCTTTTTAGTCTAAATATTTTAAATTAGTTTTTCTGGTGCTTATTTTGAGAAGTACCAATTCCTTGTCTTACATCAGCATTCCCCCCGGTCCTCACTTTGTATTTGGATTGGTGTTGGGTAACCTTTAACTCTATACGCTGTGGAAAAGGGAATAGCCTCTATGCCTCAGTAGCTGGGGCTAGAAGTACAGGTTTTAAATTAGCACAGTCTATCAACTGATAAAGAGGAGCTTATCACTTGTTACTGCCTTTTTACACTGCTGCCATTTAGTGTTAAATACTAGTGTTTTAATGGGGAACAGTTGTACTGGCTTGGATCACTGTACTATTGCTTAGTCCACCTGTCTGGGTGTGTGCTCTTGTGAATAAGCAAATTCATTCTCAGTCAGGCTCATCATGAATTTAATCTGAACCTGTCTTCAGAACTCACTTCTTTGAATTACATCTGCTGCAGTGATTAATTGCTTTCTGTCTCTCCTGTGTCAACGTATGAACTGTTAACAGTAAAGGTTACAAGGAGGGTGCAGGTGAAATTGTTCGCCAAGTCCCTATAACTGCTGAAAATACTGACTTGGTATTTTTTAAGCTTAGAGAGCTTTGTTTGCAGAGATAGTGTGATTTTAATTGGCGAATATAGGTAATAGTTTCACTGTTAAGAAAATTCTTAATTTTTCTGAGTAGGTGAATAACGTATGCAAGGAACTAGAGTGGTGTCTGTCCGTGCATGTGGACATGAATGTGTGTTTTTCTGGAGTGACAATTAAATTTCGCTGTGAATAACTTCAAACTTACTTCTTTGCTTCTGTTTATTCTTGATCATTCAGCATATCAGTTTCACACTAAGCATAAGTTAATTCCTTCAATACTGTTTTTCAGTTAGTCATTTCAGAAGCTTCAGGCCCCAAAGAATTTAAAATAGTTTTTTTCTTTTTTTCTGACTTAAATTAGATATTCCTGATAAGGATTTTTGTGATTTCGTTCTGCATGTCTGCTACTTATTTCAGCATAATTAGAATTACAAAATATTAAAATACAGGATGTCTGGTGTTTCATGTGTGTACACTTCCAAAATGTTGTATTCTAAGCAATCATTATAAATATTATATAAATTGTAAATATTGTATGTTCTATTATAGTTCATAAAATTGTTGAAACTAACTTGTTAGGAAAGTTAAATTTTAGCTTTTTATTTTATTAGACAGTTTTATTTTATTACCTTTGATTTTATTAGACAATAAGCTCTATTAGACAATAAAGCTCGTTGTCTAATAAGGTGTGGATACTAGTAAGCTGCTCATCTTGAAGATGACAAAAGAATTTTTTAGAGTGCTTTAACCCTAACCAAACCACAGGAAGGGTCTGAACACTGTTCTCAGAATGCTGTTTCAATGAAAGCCTTGCCTCTTTATTTTTAGAAGTGAAAGGAGTTTCAAACATAAAATTACACAAGGTTTAATACAATATGGTTAGGGGAAGTTCTTAGGGAATTTTCTTAGGGAATGCGATATGTATTTGTGCAATGTATTTATATCCTCTTTCACAAACTGCTGATTGCTTCTCTTGTTCTCTCACTCTCTTTTGCCATATAGCCGTCCTCAGAAGGTGTGTTTGTGTCCATTCCTGCCCGTACATCCACTAAAGGTCTCCACCTGCTTGTACATAATTCAGCATCCAGCAGAGGTGAGTAAAGCTGTGGTAACTGTGGGACTATAGCTAGAATCCTAATGCAAAAAATGGTAGGCAGGAGGAGACAGCTCTGCTGTCAACATCATTGTCATGCTTCGACCCCAGCCATCAGCTGAGTGCCATGCAGTACCACAATACTTACCCTTCTGCCAGATGGGATAGGGATGAGAATCAGAGGGAGAAAAGATAAAACTTTCTGTGAGAGAGATAAGAACAGTTTAATAAATTAAACAAAGTGAAATATAGTAGTACTAAAAATAATACTAATATTAATACTAATGGTAGCAAGTGATGCACAATACAGTGCTCAGCACCTGCTGACTGATGCCCAGCCCACTCCTAAGCAGCAACTGGCAGCTCCTGACCATCCCCAG
Organism: Daphoenositta chrysoptera; assembly: GCA_013397915.1. Taxonomy (NCBI): domain Eukaryota; kingdom Metazoa; phylum Chordata; class Aves; order Passeriformes; genus Daphoenositta; species Daphoenositta chrysoptera. Next base: position 149,953 of record VZRO01006135.1, read on the forward strand.
TTTAAATACTGGGCATGATATTCTATGGTATGAAATATCCATGTTTAGCCAGTTCAACTCATCTGACCTGGACATGCTCCCTCAAGATTTCTTGTGCAGCTCCTTACTGGCAGAGCGTGAAACACTTGAGAAGTCTTTGGCTTAGGTAAACACTACGTAACACACTGATATTTTTGTTGTTGCTATCAACATTATTCTCATCCTGGATCCAAAACACAGCATTGTATCTGCTACTGGGAAGAAATGTATTCTATCTCAGCCAAAACCAGGGCAATCATATAATGATTTTTCCTTTTAAACTTCATGAGTGAATTCCAGTTCATCTGAGTTGCTGTATTTTTTGTTCAGTTCTTCTGAATTACTGTATCTTCTGAATCACATCTTATTTCTTATTTAATTCCATGCATGCAAGATATCTCATCTTAACTCTGTAGTCCTGCTAGAATTGAAATCTACTTGCCTTTCTACAAAGAACAAAATAACATTATTATTAAATAACATTAAATAACATAAAGGCACATGGTATGATTCGTGGGGTATCCTGTGCAAGGCCAAGAGTTAGACTTGATGATCCTCAAGGGTTCCTTCCAACTCAGCGTATTCTGTGATTCTATGATTCTATGAACACAGTGCCTCACAGAGGTGCTTAGAGTTGATCTATGGAGAAATGTATTTTGAATATATCAGTGATCTTTTATTGATGTTAGTGTTCTGTTAAAAGATATGAATTAAGCTTTTCATCTTAGTGATGACTTCAGCTGTTTACCCAATGAAAAACTACAGCAGTATGTTTTGGTTAACCAATAGGAGAACATCTATTGATGTTTTTCTCTTTGATTGGCAGTGGCCTGTGGAGGTGGATAATAAACCATTTAGAAATTGTAGAACAGTTACACAGGTCTGGGTAGGTGGTGGGTCTACAAATCAGACTGTGGAATTCAGAAAACTGTGCTCTCATGGTCCAGCTGTTTGCTTGACATTTTACAGTTGCTCAATCAACATGCAAAGAGTAATTTCCTGAAGGAACTTAAGCAGAATACAAAAAAATCAAATTTAAAAAAAAGTCTTCTCTCACAGGGAAATAAAACAGAAGCCATGAGATATTTGGGCCCTAAATGGGAAAACTGACTTTTAATGGACTGCTTATAACAGGAATACTCTTCCATGTTATTCTTATTTCAAAAGTAACTAAATATATGCTGAAGTCACTTGCTGGGAAAAAGAAGTTAGAAAATATGCCAGAGATATTGAACTGGCATTTTAATTGTGTTGAATTTCCTTTTTGTGGTGGAGGGTATTAGAAAAAGTTTGCAGATTTTCCTAGATTTAATGCACCATTCCAGTGTCTGTCAGGAAGGCTATCTACCATTTTTTAATCAATCAGCAATCACAACAGCTGGCTCTTACAATGGGATGCAAGTTTTCCGTTAGTCTATATTACGTAATGATAATTCATACAATAAACTATCATTGCAAGACCACTGTAGGATAACTATCCAACTATATGAGGGCCCTTGGCTTATCAGAGATAAGTGGTGGGAAGCTAAGAATGTCTTGCAGTGATCTTTGGAAGTGTTATCTTAGGTAGTCACAGCTGGTGCTTTTGATTGCTTAACTGCAGAGGCGTATGTGACTAAAGGTAAGTTCCCTTTGCTTATAGGTGCTTGTACTCAAAACACAATCAGCCGTGAAGGCAGATAAGCCTTCTGGACTGTATCTGATCCTTCAGTCTGCCATTGCATTACAGATGCACTAACATTCCGTTTCAAAAATACCCCGTTAAACTAAACAGGTAGTGAATGTCTTTGCCCTGCTGCACATCAGTCCTAACCGTCATCCCCCATGTGCTTCATTATTGGCTTTGGAAGTCTGCAGTGCATTGGAGTAAGCCTTCAACTATGGTCAAATTATAATATTGAGACTGGTATTGAGGTAAGATAGTAATGTAGAAAGTCCGGAAAAAACATTTCCTGTACTCTGATTAATGTGACTAATGTCTTCACATTCACACTATCCAGAGGCCAAGCTGCCAGATAGACCTGTGCAGGTATCAGGTATTGTGAAAGAGAGAGGAATCACTTATTGTAGAACAGTGGATCACGAGTGAGAAACCCTACTATCAAACATCCATTTTTCATAATAGGTACATGATTTTTATTTGTGAAGGAATCAAAACATAATTCAGCATTCCATGACAAGGTGTAAATACTTGTTTTCAGATCAGTGTTATTGTACCATTGCTCATCACGAGAATAATTTAAAAACTAAATATATAGAAACCCAGCATCAGGACTAGTGCAAAGGTGATGGAGTAATTTGCTCAGTCTGATTATTTTTTCTTCTTTGCATTTAGATAAATATATATATATAAATATATAAATAAAATAATTGTGTCATTTTCCCTTTTTCATGCCTGCTGTTATTATCTATAGGTCAGTGGCATAGCTAGGTGTACAAACCCTTTTTTGTCTTACCTTTGCCTTCGATCATTCTTGAATTGACTGCTAGTAGGGTGTAGGCCATTATGTACTTTTCAAAACCTGAGTGATGGGTGTAACTCAGCACAGAACCTGGAGGCATAACAGAGGGTATCGGTTTAAGTTGTTCTTGTTCCCTGCCTTCTTCCTTTCTGTAAGAATTTTCCTTGTTAACCATCTGGGAAGAAAATTTAGACTGCATATATTTAATGATTTTGTATATTGATCTAATGCCAGTAATTAGCTTTGACTTGCTCATTATAATACCTCTTCTGTATAGTATTTCTTAATGAACAGCAAGAATCAAGTGTGAGGGGGAAATTCCTTCTGCTTGTCCTAAAAATTCATAAGCAAACACGAAGGAAATATATACCTGCTGGTTTTAACAAATATTTGTATTAGTTTGAACTGTCGTTTCATTGTAGATGGATAATGCTCTGGTAACCAAAATTACCACAAATTCCCAGAAAACAAAAAAACAATGCAAAGGTAAATTGCGTTGAGTCTGTCAGGAACGGTGTTAGCTTTTCACACTGCAGCTCTCAGAGAGCTGTACCCCCAGGACTGCTGCTGAGCAGTGCTCACACAGCATCAGGGCCATGCCTCCAAATCTGCCTTCACAGGCCAGTAGCCTGGGGGTGGACAAGAGATTGGAGGGCACATATCCAGAGCAGCTGAGCCTGGCTGACCAGAGGGATATTCCATACCGTATGACAGCACCGTAAGAGCTGGGGGAATGGTATCTCTCATTGAGGCTTGTGTGAGAGCTGCTATATGTGCTGAGGCCCTACTTCCCAGGAAGTGGCTGCACTTTGCCTGCTTATAGGAAATGGAGAAAAAGATATATTTATTTTCCTTTGCTTCTGCCCTTGGCCTTTTTGACCCACAAGTTCATTTACGTTATTTCCCCACCTTGTTCTGCTGAGAAGGGAGAGTGGCTGGTGGGCATCTGGAGGCCAACCAAGGTCAACCCACCACACAAGTCCTTCTGTCCCATTTCTATCTGTGTACTTCAGTGATCAGATAATGAATAAACAAAGAGCTGCAAATGACTATCAGAACGCTGAGAAGAACAAAGGAGAGTAACTGCTCACTTTCAGACCAGTAAATTGAAGATTGCTGGTATGATAACATTATATATAAACTAGATAAACAGAAAAATTTTAATGAGGGAAATTATAAACAAATGAAACCTTTTCTAATGTTAGTTTGACTTAACTCTTCTAAGCTTCTGTTCTCAATTCCTTTCAGCTTTGCATTTTATGTTTTAGCTTCCAATTTATTTAGCTTCCATTGTTTTTAGATTGGAAAATTCCATTTCCTATGTTGCTAAGAGAATGTATTTATTTGATATGAAAGGTAATTCTCAAGCAGGAATATGACATTGGAGGGAACAGTTGAATAATGTTGTGACTGATGACAGCTCTTTTGGTTTTGCTTATCAGAGACAAATAGTTGATTTTCTTCCAGTTCCTTTATTACCACTTCTTACATTCTTATGAATAAGGGAGGCTTCAGACTACTGATTTGGAATGCTATTTAATTATGATAAAATAAAGACAAATAATACTGTACCACTGTTGAGGGCTTATTCTGCTTTGCTGAGGTAGAAGAAATTGATGACAGTTTGAAGGGTATTTCTCCCTCCTATTGCTGGCACTTCACTCCCAAGGTACTTTGATCTTCATCTGTCCCTAGGAGACATCATGCTGCTGCTGCCTTGAAAAATGATGGTGGATGTAGCAAGACAACTACTCCTTCAACTCAATGATGTTTTATTTATAGAGGATCAGTAGGTAACGTTCAGACAAAGCAAAGTTAAGACTAGTTTTAGGCAACAGTACTAAGTCTTCACAAAACTATTTTAATAGCACTTTGGCAGCAAGATGATATGAGAGTGCAGGCAGCGGCACATTGATATTTGTGGAAGTAACATCTGCCCAGAATGAGTTAATCAGAGTCTCATGTGTTCACAAATACTGTGTTGTTGAGATACGGCACTTAAATCAAAAGGCAGACCAAACCCTCCCCCCTACCCCCAGGATTCATTAATTAGTCCCGTGGTTTAGGGACTAGTGTTTGGATGTTCATGGTCTGAATCATGAGACATTCAGGTAGAGAATATTGTAAGAACTCATTTCCTTTATTGGGTTTAGGGCTTCCATGATCCTTACCTGACATTTAGTGTCTTGTCTCCTGCTAGATTCAGCTACTAACCTTCCTGTGTTCATCTTACGATAAATAAAGAAACTGAAACTTCCATTCACTTTTTGGTTGGCTTGCTGTCTTCATCAAGTGCAAGATAAAGCTATGGTTCCACTTTCTTGATGGGAAAACAAAACTCAACATCCCACAAACTGAAGCTCAAATTGTACTAATTTGTGTCTGGACACAAAGTTCATTGCCAGCTGTGCTAAATGAAGCACAGAAATATATTTCTCTCTTTGAGGAGTAGATGGTTTGCTTCAGTTGTCATTACTTCCTTCTTCCTCCACTTTCTGAAGTTCTGCTTCAACACAGCTCTCTTTAATGGTCTTTGAGAAATGAAGGGCCCCTGCATGCAGGCATGGTGGCCACCTTCCTCATCTATGGCACAAAGATGTGTATAGGTGCCTGGTCACCTCAGCCTGAATGGCATGAGACAGAGCCTTCGTGGCAGTGTAGGTGTCGTTGTCTGGGTTACTCCCATGCAAACACCTCATAGTTACACTGTGCTGAAATGAAGTGGCAGCACAGTGGAGATGCTTGCATTTCACAATCTCTGTTCTCATACAACCCATGCTTTTATTTCTAGCATCTCTTTGTGGAAATTGAGCCCTGCCCTAGTTTTCTACTGATTCTGATACTATTACATTAATGCTAATGCTTTTTTTTTTTTTGCCTGCTGTTCATTATTCTGTGTTCTTTGAAGTTTTGTTACTGTTTTTGATACTGATAACTTAGTTCAAATTTATGCTGATGATCATAGATTAGTTGAGACTAAGTTCAGTATTGTCAGTCAAAACAGTACAATTGGAACCATCAAGATTGGATATTTTTTTGGGAAGATTTTTTCTCCTATTATCTGGTAAAATTTTTTGTCTATCTGTAGTCAACAGAAGTTGATAGAAAATGAAAACATTAACAATTCATAGAAGCCTTTCTTGATTTTATTCAAAAGTAACTTTTCTTTTGTTACAGGAAAGTCGAGTGTTAAGAACGGTACCTTTGCTAGCAGCTTGTCTTCCTCCAGACAAATGTAAAATTTTGGTTGGTCGACGTTTTAATGAAGACAGGTGAGCAGGCTTGCCTGTGCATTTTCTGGTTCTCTGTAAATTATAGGAATATATCTTTCAGTGTCTTTATAAATAGCCAACAATGTTCTTAATTTTTATTTCAAGTGTACATGCTCACTTTTGAGATAAGCTTCTGATTGCCTAAGGTAGTCAGAACCAATTGATATTCTTCCTTTAGGTTGTAGTCTCAGTTTTGTGCTCTTGGGATGTTCAGATGGTTACTTTCAAACTCTTAGCTGTTTCCAGTTCTGTTCTTTACTAGTACTAAGTCTGTCTTGCTATTCTGTTTTGTTCTTTTTCAATTTGCTTTATCTGACTAACCATTTGGTGTCACTGAGGTAAAATTAATAGTTTTTACTCAGAGTGTGGCTGCTTGAGAAAGCAGCCTCGTGGTGAGAAACTTAAAATTTAAAAAAAAAATCTATTCACTTTCTTCTTCCTCCTAAAATTAATCATAAGAAAGCACAGCTTTCAGAATTTTTTAAACTGGTTTTTTTTCTAATATTCTAAGACCTTGGAAAATATTGCTTTCCCATATAGCGTCTTTAATCTTCATTAGATGAAGCTAAATCTCAGAAACCAGGTCTTGGTAAAAATGCCAGTGAAGTTTTACTATGTACCTCCTCAGTAAAGCAAATAGAAGTCATTACTTACAAAGGAAATTAATTCTCATATTGAGTCGAATCCTTAGAGGAAACTGTAGAGTTCAGTGTACAAAAATGTTGGAAGGTGATACAGAATGAGGCCTTCACATCTTTGTGCTGCCTCTATATTAACTGGAAAACATTAAAAATACATTGCTTTTCTCTTAGTCTTCTCTGATAATAACTCTAGTAATTATCTAAAAGGTTCTAGGCTACAGGGAAATTTTACTCCCTTCCTGTTAAACTTGAAAATGAAGCATCTTTTCAAACTGATACACATCAGGTAGAACACTGTCAATACAGTCTGTGCCCAGTAAATCTCCTTTGAATTCTTTTAGAATTGATGATTACAGTATTAAATCTGCTTCAAGTTTGAATCCAGAGGTGTTTCTCTAAACTAGAGAAAGGTCAAAACCACTTGTGGAACATCTAAGCCTCAGAATAATTTAAATAGATTTATGATTACTTAATTTCTATTAGTTTTTTTGCTATAAACCCCACGGGAGGTGGTGATAGAAATGAACATTTTCATTAGGTTAAAATGAATTTTGGTGATCTGTGTTACCCAGGTGTGGGGCTAAAACTTAACACTTTCAGCATCTGCAGTGTGCCTGCTTTGTACCGTAGATGTGAGACTGGAGAAATTGGGAGTGCTAAGTCATTGAATTTTTGCCCAACTTCTTGGGAAGAGGAAGGAAGAGTAATGGAGAAAAATTATTTTCCAGCTTTGCAATGTGTTATTTCTACGTGTTTTCTTCTTCTTCGCTATAAATGCATTCTGTCAATGTTTTAAGCAATGTTCCTTCCTTGTAACAACAAAGGAACAGGCATTTGGCAGACTTGTAGAAACATCTCAGTGTTTATTGTAAATGGGAAGGGCTGTACTGGTCCCTGATCTCGTCTTAGGGTGAAAGTTTCTGCTAATGGGACTCCTAAAGCCTCATAAATTGCACTGCTTCATCTAAAGTTTTATGACACATTAAACTAAACAGGGCTTGTTTGTTTTCTGGATTTCTTAAAAGCCATGCTGTCTGTAAGTGATTTGGTACCTCCTGTACAAGCAACTTAGTCAACCTTGCTCCCTGTCAGGGCAAGACTCTGTCTTTATTGCTTTGAAGAAATAATTTATTACAGAATGCTTGCTGATACATTTTAGAAGTATGATTGTTTTGAAGCACATTAAGGCTGTTCCTTTGCTTTTTGTTGATTTTGTCTGATACTATTTGTGCCCTTTACTGCTGCCACCAGAAGTGTGTGGTTTGGAAGGGTATAAACCAGTATAACTCAAACTCTCTGCTGTCGTTGACCTTACGTGTGGACAGTGCCTGCAGATGGAGGCGTAATGTGGTGCACACATTCTTTTTGTGCATACGTGTAGAAGCCCTACCATGCAGTAGCCCTGGCAAAGTGATGGCCTGGATGGTTGCCCATACCATTGTAAATAATCATGATAGAATGGTAGTGGACATATTTGTATTATTACAGGATCCAGCAGCTCTTGGCAACAGCTCTGAAAACTTAGAACAGTTCCAGGCAACCTTTATGAGCATAAGTAATTGTCATTATGGATTTGAGTGAAAACTAAGCCCCGTGCAGCAGCTGATTTTCTTTGGAAGTCTCCATCACAGCAGCTCTAGCAGTGGCATGCCAACCAGCAGACTGACAGGTGTGAATCCATAGCTGGCAGAGGTGTGCTTTCAAGGGGAAATATACTTATTGTCTCAGCTGCGTAGCTCTCAGTGCCCGTCTCTTGAAGGGGAAGGCAAGTTTGCTGTCCAAGTGTATCTTGGTTATTTTTCCTATGCTTTGTAATTAGCATCCAAAATGTATGAGGAGAACAAAGGGATCTTATAAGGAGCTCCAGAATTGTGTCCTCCAGAATAACTGGCATGACCTGAATGAAAGTGTAACATTTAGATATCTGATGGTTATGGTAGTAAGACTGAAAATCAGAATTTTAACTTTTTTTTGGTGTTTGGATGAAAGAGTAAACAAAAAGCACATTTTTTTGTTGTTTTTGGTAGAAGTTCCTCTACTAATTTCCTTCTTGGGTACACTTTTTTCATGTGGTTGAAAACTCATATATAAATTATGTAGATTACATTTACCTTATTCTTGATTGGCCTAAATTGCAGAAGAGCTAAAGAACCAGCTTTGGGAAGTCTTTCCAGAACTTGATGTCTTCAACATATAGTTGGCACCATAATGGTAAAGATGAGAAGGGATTAATCTAGTTTTTTTAAGAGCTAATATGTGATTTTTCCTAGTCTTCTCTATTCTTCCTACAATCTGGCGTTTTAATTCTGCTGAAGATATGAGGTGTTTGAATGGTGACTTGGCTTATCAGTTAGCATTTCTCAGTTAAAAGACCAGTTCCATTGATTATCTGGATTTTTTTGCCCCAAATACTCAAAGGCTTTAACTCTGACCCTTTTTTTTTGGTATTGATTACATTAATGTCAGATACTGGGATTAGTCTTTGATGTCCTAAAATGATTAAGCTAAAAGTGAACAGTTTGGCATGAGTACTTAGAGCATGGTGGTATTGTAAAAATTACACTTTTGCGAGTCGATAATATTTGTTGTTTACTTTTCCTTCACTGAAAATGGAATGTTATTGTTGGTACACATGATATGGTAAGTGAGGGCGGTTAAAATATATAAAAGTGGGGGAGGACAGAGGGGTAGCTAGGGCATATGTTGTCTCAATTTGTTAAAGTAATTACTCGTTCCTGAATACAAAGTTAAGGTGCTATTTATATAGCTGGACATACACTGTGCAGTATGGTTTTCTGCATCTGATTGCAAAAGCATTTATATTTGCAGGATGTCTATTAAAATGCTCTCTATAAAGATGTGAAACTTAAAAAAAGTGGAATGTAGCAGGGTGGGCAAAAAATGTGCTAATGTCTTCCCTACATTGTTCACAGAATTGTATCTAACAAGTGCAGTATATTTGAGCAGTATTTTTGCTATTCACTATGGAAATGCTTGGGTAAAAACAATTACAGTCTCATATGCATGAATAAAATACATTTTATTGGATTCATGTTCTTTTTAGGCTACTAATAAAAATTTTTAGGCAATTGTTTTTGAATAATAATACTGTTCCACTTAGCAGTAGTTTTGGGCATATATTGAACAGAGATAACAACTGTATCTAAAGTCTAACATGTCAAAAAATTGAATTATTTTAATTTGATACCATAGTTTTATAAACAACCTTGTCGCTATTGCTTTTAAGTTTCATTTTATATTTTGTGACTATTTACATGGGGTGATTTTGCATTTATTTTATTTTTCTGGAAAGGTAATCTAATTCTCAAGCCTTCCCTCTTTGCAAATATTCCCACTTTGGTGATTCTGGAGGCTGTGATAAAATTATAGATTCTAATGAATGAACGCTTGCAAGAAAACAGATGCAAATATCTCTGCATCCACCACCCTGTTATTTAGGACAATGTGGGGACAGTTACTAGTTTATCTGCATTGCTCTCTGAAATCAAACTACAGAAAGTGCTGGATTCTGCACCTGGGATGGGGCAGCTCTGGCTATGTGTATAGACTGGGGAATGAGATGCTGGAGAGCAGCGCCATGGAAAGGGACCTGGTGGTCCTGGTCATGGTGAGTTAAACATGAGGCAGAAGTTCCCTGGCACCAGGAGGGCCAAGCGTGTCCTGGGGGCAGCAGGGACAGCATGGCCAGCCGGGCAAGGGAGGGGATTGTCCTGCTCTGCTCTGAGCTGGGGTGGCCTCACCTCCAGTGCTGGGGGCAGGTCTGGGTGCCACAATCCAAAAAAGAGATTAAACTGTCAGAGAGTGTCCAAAGGAGGGCACGAGGATGGTGAAGGGCCTTGAGGGGAAGCCGTGTGAGGAGTGGCTGAGGGCACTGGGGCTGTTCAGCCTGGAGAAGAGGAGACTGAGGGGAGACCTCGTCACTGTCTACAACTTCTTGTGAGGGGAAGAGGAGGGGCAGACACTGATCTCTTCTCTTTTGTGACCAGTAACAGGATCCGAGGGAATGGCCTGAATTTGTGCCAGGGGTTGTTTAGGTTGGATATCAGGACAAGGTTTTTCACCCAGAGGATGGTTGGGCACTGGAACAGGCTCCCCAGGGAAGAGGTGACAGTACCAAGCCTATCTGAGTTTAAGAAGCTTTTGAACAATACTCTCAAGCACTCTTGGGGTGTCCTGAACAAGAGCAGGAACTGAGTCAAAGATCCTTGTGGGTCCCTTGCAACTTAGCATATTCTGTGATTCTATGGTTCTATGATTCTATGAAATCTCAGTATAGTTGCCAGCCCTCCTACAGTTCAGTACTTTAGATCAGAAATTAAATGGACCACTTGGGAAAAGTTGTAGCTTCACTTTTGAAGTAATAAAATGCAACTTATTTCTGTTGATTTTATAAAGCTCTTTAAGGCAATTCTATACTGGAATATATACTTTCTAGTGCTTATTCACAAAGAAGACTTCTTACTATGTCAAATACCAACTAATTAAGTTTTGCCACTTACCAAATAATGTAAAAGTGTTTACAAGTTATGGTTCTTTATTCAGGTAATTTTTCTGTGAGGTTTTTTGTGTGCTTTGGTGTCATTATGATATCAAACTAAATTCACACGTTTTTGCTCCTTACCTCAATCAAGAATGACTAGATGCAGGCAGAGATCATCAGCCTGTCACGGCTTTTGTTAATTCTGTGTGTGAAAGTAATTAGTGCAGGCTAACTGAACATGTGCTAATTTGCATCTGAAACTGTACTTTACCATATCACATTTCAAATTTCTCAATATAATTTGGATAACATTCTCTCTTGCTGTTTTTTTATTGAATACTATAGCCTTCAGCTTTGCAGTCAATCCATAGCAGTTCCTTTCTGCCACTCCTTCCTCCTCACACTTTTCCTCAGTGCGTGTGCTCTCCGTAGACTGCAACTGCCTTCTGGGCATATTCACAGGGAACACACAACAACTCTTGCAGCTTACTCTCTACCAAAATCTTGACATGAACCCTACAGAGCATATGTCACATATGGGGAGACCTTCTCTTTCTCTACAAGTACCTGAAAAGAGATCACAGTGAGGTGGGTGTTGGTTCCTTCTCCCAAATAACAAGCAACAGACAGGACAAGAGGAGATGGCCCTCAAGATGTGCTTCAATGAGAGATTTAGATTGGAAAATTTCTTCACCAAGAGGACTGTCAGGCAGTGGAACAGGCTGCCCAGGAAAAGTAGTTGAGTCACCATAGTGGGAGGTATTTGAAAGACCTGTAGATAGGGAGCCTGGGGATGTTGTCTAGTGGTGGACGTGGCAGTGTTAAGTGTCCAGTTGGACTTGATTTTCTTTGAGGTCCTTTCCAATGTCAACAAGTTTATGATGATCCTTGTGCTAATGTTTCTGTTCTTAAAGATTACACTTTACATACAAAAAGTAGATAAATGATAAAAAAGTAGATATAACAGAGGCACGCTTTCTGGGTATCTCTTATGCTTCAGTCCTGATCCTAAGGGCCTCTTTCTGAATGTGGAAATGACAGAGGGTTGTTGCCTTTATTTTTTATCCATTTTATTACCTGATGGGAATTACTACCTTATTGGAATTACAGCAGTCCAAAGTCTTCCAAGCACAGGAGTACTGAGAGAAGCAAAAGCAGCTGCCTATAACGAAGGTGAAATAGTGAAAATGATAAGAAGAACTGAGAATTCCCCATTAACCTGATGGTTTTCTACAGATAATATGTTAACAGCTGTTCTTTATTAGTAGTATTGTTTGCTACTAAATAGCAGTGTTGTATTTTTAAAATTTGAATGCTTGCCTTTCACACTTTCAAAGTTTAATAGATCCATGTTGAATTAAAACCACTTAGAGAGTTTGAGAGCAACTGAGTATAGATGTGTAATGAAAATGTTTATGATATAAAAATGGGATTATGGTTAAATTACATATCTCAAGAGAATGCATCCCAGAAATAATGAAATGCAACTTGTCTTTAGTGCTATAATGAGAATGTATAAATCTTCTATGACCAAGTGGTTGGGTATTCAGGCATGAATGCAACATCTGAATAGTTCTACTTAGCAGAGATTGTTGTTGCACTAAATGGATTATAAAGGCCTCCAATACCTGCTGCATGCCAAAACTAAAGCTGATTTGTAAGAGAAGGAAGTATTGCAAATATTTCTCTTATAGAGTTCAAGACCATAGTTGTATCTTACAGCCTAACTTTTAAATTGTGTCATCTGTTTGAGCTTTTTGTTAGCTGCTGGCCTTGTCTATCAGATAAAAAGTTTTGTATTGACGTATTTATAGAAAGAGAAGTTGATTATCTTCAGACTGGTCTTTTCATTATTGCAATAAAATCTCACCCGGATTAAAGTGGATTACTACAACTGTAAATGATGCAAATTGATTTCTCTTGGGAATTCCAGCATTTTCCATAGTCTGGAAAGTTCTAATGAAAGTACTGGAAACGTCATGATGTCTGTATAAAGGATTTTCCTTCAGCATAGTCTTTATAGAGGATATTCCTTCAATTACTTGAAATCATTCTGTTTTAAGAATAAGAAGAACTAAAGGCCATCATTGGCTGTTGATATTCATTACATATGTACTGTACAATTATAGAATACCAGTGTGGAAGGGGACTTCAAGGATCATCTGGTCCAAACTTTTTTGGCAAAAATGCAGTCTAGACAAGGTGGCTAACCCTGTTCAGCCAAATCTTAAGTGTCCAGTGTTGGGGAAGTCATGGAAGTAACACTTGATGGGAATTAAAGGCATGGAAGAGGAAAGACTAGGAGAGTTGAGATTGTTCATCCTAGAAAAGAGATGAGCTAATTGCAGCCTTCCAGTACAGGAAGGGAGCCTACAGGACAGATGCAGAAGAGACTATTTACAATGGCATTTAGCAACAGAACAAGGGGGAAGGGATTTAAACTGAAAGAAAGTAGGTTTAGATTAGATATAAGAAAGAAATTCTTTACTGTGAGGGTGGTGATGCACTGGGACAGACTGCGCAGAGAAGCTGTGGATGCCCTGTCTCTGGAAGTGTTCAAGGCCAGGTTGGATGGGGCTCTGAGCAGCCTGGTCTAGTGGGAGGTGTCCCAGCCCATGGCAGGGAAGTTGGAACTAGGTGCTGTTTAAGGTCCCTTCCAACCCAAGCCATTCTATGATTCTGTGATGGTTCTATGATCCTTGGATCAGTACTCATTGAAAACCGTTGTTTTCAACTGAATTGTATTTTGAAGACTTAGAACGTCAGTTCTGGTGTTCATAATATGAACTTAAAGTGCTTCATAATCCATATGGGTTTGGATTAGTTTTAAGAATTAAATTTTTTTAATCCTTTAAGAGTGTTAATGATTTAAAATCTCTTCTATCTCAGAATTAGGATAGTTTGCTCTTTGAAGACTTGGGTTCTCAAGGGAAACGTGAAAATAATGACCAGTTTTCTAGGTTTAAGCCTTGAATAATGAGATGGTCTTTTGCTTTTGATTTTATGTCACAAGATTCTTGGTTAAACAAAACTGATACCAAATTACTGTAGTGTAAGTAAGGTTTAAAAAAATTAGTTGGCAGAGAAGTTTCCATGTACTTTTGTTTGCCACAGGCTTATCTTACGGATTTCCTGTTTCTATTTACAATTCTTTTCCTGTTCATTTTGGAAAGAAAGATCATGATGTTTTGGTTTTGTTTGTTTTTTGTGTGTTTGTTCTTTGTAGTAAATGATGTCGACAATAATGAAACAGATAGTGTTGGATCAGTCTGGACTGTTTGCTTGAGGGAGGGGGCTGGCAGTGAGGGTGGTCAGATGGTGGAATACTATCTCTGGGCTTACTGGTACACTGAGTTCCACTTTCATTTCACATGCATCCTGTATAGTCCCATTTGAGTCTAAATCTCAGTGTCTCAATCAGGATCTCAATGTTTTTGTACTGCAATCCTGCCTGAACTTAACATTCTTAAAATTGTGTTTTCACATATTTCCTCAGAGACCGGTAATGGAGTTCAGGTTTAAGTACACCTAGTATATATCAACTCAAAATCCATTATGAACCATTTCTTACTTCCCTAGTCTTCCCCACTCCTACCACTTCCTCCCCCTACAAATACACATTCTTGCTTGATTTTTGGAGAAGTGATGCAGGTGCCCAGTTCCTGGAACTTAAAAGCTCCATGTGACAGTGACAATAGGAATTCCTCAGTGTGAACTTACGTATTTACAGTGTGCCTGTGTCCGTGTCCATGATCTTGCACCTAATGGATCTTGATAGGTATCATGAAGACCCCACTCTATGTGCTGGCTATTGTTAATCCCATTCTGATACACCTAATATGTACTGGCTTCTCTTTCCACTTCATATGATGTTTCAAGTGCATGTTGCTCTCCATGTCCTACCAAATCAGTTAGTCCTTATAACCTCTGAGGTACTATGCAGAATTAATTTCTTATTCTATGTCACATGCTTTAGACAGTCAACTCTTGCTTTATATTTCTTCACGCTTTCTGATTGAGGTACTTCTGAAGACTGTGTGATGATACTGCTGAGATAAGTAACACAGTCTTTGTTACAAGGCTAGCCTTTTCTTGGGTTCTCCCCTACCCGTCTGCTTGACTACTCCACTCTGGTGAGACGCCATCTGGAGTAATATGTCCAGATCTGGAGCCCTTAACACAGGAAAGATATGGACCATGGACATGTTGGAGTGAGTCCAGATGATGGCCATGATCAGACGGCTGGACACATCTCTTATGGGAAAGGCTGAGAGAGTTGGAATTGTTCAGTCTGGAGAAGAGAAGGGAAACTTTATGGAGCCTTTCAGTACCCAAAGGGGGTTTCAAGAAAGCTGGAGAGGGACTTTTGCAAGGGCTTGTAGTGATAGGACTAGGGGAATGGTCTTAAACTGGAAAGAGAGTAGGTTTCGATTAGATACTAGGAATAAGTTCTTTGCCTTGATGGGGGTGAGGCAGTGAAATAGGTTGCCTACAGAAGTTGTGGCTGCCTCATCCATGGAGTGTTCCAGGCCAGACTGGTTTGGGCTTAGTTTTTGAGACTTCGAGTACTATTTAAATGACAATGTCTTTTACAGATTTTTGTAGACAAACATACAGTGTTGTCCTGCAAAAACTTCAGTAGTTTCCATATGCATTAACTGTACACTTAATACATAGTAGTTATTCCTGTGGTACTATTGAAAATGTAGAAGCCAACAGGAAAGAAGAAGAGAGTGTAAAAGTATATACATATACTTTTACCAACTGCTGTATATATATAGATACTATAACTGTAGCAGTTGGTAAAAGTAGTAATTTAAAAAGAAGGTCAATTGAGATAATAACATTTTCAGAAGCGTCCTGTAGGTGTGGACCGTGAATTGCTAATGTTCTCTATATATACAAGTTTAAAAATGGGATAATTGCAGTAATTTAATGCCAAGTGTTTGAACAAATTTTGATAGAATACATATATTAAATTTTGGTAACAATTCAAAACATTGTTGGTTCCAATAGACATTAGACTAATGATTAAACATTGGGAAATGTATGATAGGTTGCTTTATTCAGCTTTCATTGATTACATTTATGGGTGTTTTTTGACTGCGCCCACTTAGAAGCTGTGGGAGAACAAACAACTTCTGACGTGTTGGAAGGAGAAAGTGATAGCTGAGGAAGAGAAATTTTAAGTAAAATTTGGTGGAGATGAGTGGGACCTAGTATCTAAAAGTATGTGTATGTCATGAAGACTTTCGATAATTATTTTAATTTTGTGTTTCTGTGCATTGAAGGTATCCTGAATTAGCAACTGTATGCAGAAATCCCAATACTCTAATTTTGTATCCTGGAGCTGAGGCAACCAATTTGGAAGAAGTTGAAGTGATGTCTTCTAGTCCATCTGTTATGATCATCATCGATGGAACATGGAGTCAGGCTAAAGATATATTTTACAAAAATTCTCTCTTCCGCCTTCCCAAGCAGGTGAGTTATAATATGTAAAGTAAAAATTTTAAGTTTGTCTAATAAATGCTTGCTTCTGATCGATCAGAAGGGAGTGGTTTTCTGACAATGTAACCAGCTAACAAGAGAAAGACAGCTTGAGCAATATATAAAGCAATCTGTGAGGTTGTAAGAAAGATGATGGTAAATATTGAGGGTTTCCACTTTCTCACTTGAAATTTGTTTTTGTTTGTTTTTGAGTTAGTGTATATAACTTCATAGTGAATCAATGTTTTGCAAAATAGAAAACTAATTTGTGTAGAAAATTTTAGTGTCTTGTTTAAGGTGTTAGAATACATAGATTGAAGTACGCATTTCTTTTCCCCTGCACAAGTATTTTACATTGCAGAAATCGGAAAGCAGAAAGTTGAATTTTGTAGCCTCTTACGAATGCACACACTTTTTTCTCTCATGTGTGGTCTCCACCATATTAAAAACTGTCTCAGCAAACGTGTGGCAAATACTGCTCAACTGGTTGCATGAACAATAATTTTGTGTCTCTTAAGTATTTCCATAAGACTAGGATTATTTGTCTAGGTGTAATTTTTTTTTTATGCAGGGATGTTATTGAAAGTGTATTTTAGAAAAAGTATTAATACCAACAGTTTTACTAATGGAGAAGATAATCCTCCTCATCATTGGATCATAATAAATATCCCTGAGGCTGTTAAAATGTTTATTTTATTGGAAGAATGGACAGCAAACTTCTGGATCATTTTACATACAAATAATGCTTTTAAAATTATTAGATCCCGCCTAAGGCGAATTGGAACTAATAAAGACTTTGAAGTGATAGAACAAGTGGAAATAATCTATTGAAAATATACTAAGATACTACACCAAAAAAGTCTTGGAAAATTGAGCAGTAGTATTGGCTGTGATACATGAAACCTTATTTAATACAATTATCAAATATATATATAATTAATGTATATTTTAAAAAATCCAATAAAACCCAGTTTGTTACTTTACTTTAGATTTACTTTACTGTTGCATTAGATTTCACCAAGATACTAAAATGTATCTGTGCACTACAGGAAATGAAAAAACATTTCATTTTTAGGAACAAATACTCCTACCATAGGAGTAACACAGAAAGACTCGGTATAGATCACATCTACATGTAATTTTATAGACACCTAATTTGCCCATAACTGTTTCCTGTATTTTAAGATGTTTTGTACAAAATTTCGTAGCTGTAGGAGCAAATGTAGGTGTAGGATCTATAACCCTCTGTGAATGAACATGGATAAAAACACATAACAATGTGACAGCCTGGAGAGCCGCTTTTCCAGATGGAAGTTGTTAACAAGGTACTGTGTGCCTTCACTTCCTGCAGTGGGCACCTCTCTACAGGGTGTAAGACTTTGCAGAAGTGAACGACTGGATATAGTTTGTCACTGCGATGAGTCACAGACTTCCTTTCTGAGAAACTTCAGAGGCGTTGATTTATGAAACAGTGATGCAAAGGATCATACTTCAAGCTCTAGGGAAAAACATCAGCAGACAGGAGGAATGTGAAAAACATTCTTAGGAGATTTGCTTCTTTGTGCTTCCTTGAATTCTGTGTTGCATTGATTGCAATCTTTAACAGTTGCAGTTATTAATTAACACTCTACTTTTTATCTTTATTTATGGTCCTTTTTTTAAAGGAAAGATATATTCTGCCGTTCCTGCCCTTCTTTTATTATTGGAATTGCATTGCTACTCTTATTTGAAAGCGCTTAAATTATTAGTGTTTCCGGCTTTTAACTATTTCTGTATTATTTCTTGTTTTCTGCAATAGTTCATATTTAAATACTCTGTAAATGGCTCTCTGTTTGAAAAGAGTTTTTCCTGGTCATGTCTTGAAACTTTGGGTTGATACTGCAATTTTATGAGACAAAAGTGAGTAGAATATCACTATATTTGAAATTCAAGAAGGCGGGCTTTGGCCCAGAGAGAGAATGAGGTGGAATATGACAACAGCTAAATAGATGGGATGTTAAAGGAGAAGAAGATGTGATTCCTATGGGCCTTATCTGTGATATAAAAAGAAACTAAAGTTATTCAATAAATGGTGATTTGAGCTTTTAATCAATATTCCGGAGGTAGAAAAGAGCTGGTTTAGTAATGAAGAGGTTAGCAGTTCCTAATTGCAAGACCTACTACAACCACACAATAGATTGGAGGCATTGAAAGGAATATTTGATTGTATTACTTTACAGCTTTGCTGATTTTGGGTAATACAAACTGCTATGTTGAATGATTTTCAAGATACTGTGGGATGTTTTAATAAACTTTGGTGTTGTTTTAAATTAGTATTAAAATCTTGAGATCTTTAATAAAAACTCTTTTAATTAACAGCTCAGTCAGCAGAGCATTTTTCTTTGAAAAAAATGTTAAAAGAAATTTAAATTGTGCTCTTCCAGAAAGCCCCAGAGGAAATACATTTATGAATCTAACATATTTAACTTTATCAGAAATATGTAAATTTATGTCTTGATCCAGAATCACTCTTATTGTCTGGAATTTTTTCATAAATTACAAAGCATGAGCTTGGACAAACTTTATAGCAAAAACTTATGAGGCACTGGGCTTAAGGTGACTTTACAGAATCACAGAATCAACTAGATTGGAAAAGACCTTTGAGGTCATCAAGTCTAACTTACGACAGAACATCACCTTGTCATCTTGGTGGCACTGATGCCAAGCACCACATCCAGTCTTTTCTTAAACACCTCCAGGGACGGTGACTCCACTAGCTCCCTGAGCAGCCCATTCCAATGACCAATCACCCTTTCTGTGAAGAAATTCCTCCTATTGTTCAGCCTAAACCTCCCCTAGGGCAGCTTAAGACTGTGTCTCTTGTTTTATCTTTAATTGCATGGGAGAAGAGACCGAGCCCCACCCGGCTGCAATCTCCTTTCAGGGAGTTGTGGAGAGTGATNTTATGACAGAACATCACCTTGTCATCTTGGTGGCACTGATGCCAAGCACCACGTCCAGTCTTTTCTTAAACACCTTCAGGGACGGTGACTCCACTAGCTGCCTGAGCAGCCCATTCCAATGCCCAATCACCCTTTCTGTGAAGAAATTCCTCCTATTGTTCAGCCTAAACCTCCCCTAGGGCAGCTTAAGACTGTGTCTCTTGTCTTGTTTTTAATTGCATGGGAGAAGAGACCGAGCCCCACCCGGCCACAATCTCCTTTCAGGGAGTTGTGGAGAGTGATTAAGGTCTCCCCTGAGCTGCCTCTTCTCCAGGCTAAACACCCCCAGCTCCCTCTGCTGCTCCTCCTAGGACTTTAATAATCTTTAAGATGATTACATTGATTACGTATGGTACTCNGGTGACTCCACTAGCTGCCTGAGCAGCCCATT
The DNA here is from genome assembly GCA_013397915.1 of Daphoenositta chrysoptera. Classification (NCBI taxonomy): domain Eukaryota; kingdom Metazoa; phylum Chordata; class Aves; order Passeriformes; genus Daphoenositta; species Daphoenositta chrysoptera. The sequence continues at coordinate 169,706 of VZRO01006135.1, forward strand.
CCAATGCCCAATCACCCTTTCTGTGAAGAAATTCCTCCTGTTGTTCAGCCTAAACCTCCCCTAGGGCAGCTTAAGACTGTGTCTCTTGTCTTGTTTTTAATTGCATGGGAGAAGAGACCGAGCCCCACCCGGCCACAATCTCCTTTCAGGGAGTTGTGGAGAGTGATTAAGGTCTCCCCTGAGCTGCCTCTTCTCCAGGCTAAACACCCCCAGCTCCCTCTGCTGCTCCTCCTAGGACTTTAATAATCTTTAAGATGATTACATTGATTACGTATGGTACTCCATGAACTGGGACCCTCTGGAGAAGCACATTATCCCAGGATGTTTTGCATAGCCGTGACTGAGGAAGAGATCGCACACTGCAGGCCTTCTTGCAATAGCTGCTGTTGCAAAGGGGGTACAAAGAAGGTAATCAGTTACCTTGGAGGAGTTGGTGCAGTTAGTTTGAGAGAAGAACAAGCTGGTTGGCGCAGTTTATGTGGTGGTGTATGGTATGAAGCAATCACGGACCTCTGTGGGTGAAGCTGCTTCTGTTTATGAGGAGCTAAGCACAGCATAGTGGGAAGAGATGACTAAACCCCCCACTTTTGGCCTTCTACTCCTTCAGCACCAAATAAGAATTGAGTAAGTTAACCTACTGACAAGCACATATATAAAAAGTAGACAATCTTTCCCAAGTGCTTACTGTTTTATCAGAAGTAGGCAATACAGAAATCACTTTTATTTATGGATAAGTATTTCTGGGCCACTGTTGTAAATCTAGGAATCTGCTATCCCAAACCTGAATGAATTATTTCTATCACCTGGTACTGTTTTCTTTTTTTAAAGATGCAGTGAAAATCTTTAGGTCATGATGCTTACGCTGGATAACTGTAGAAAATAAATATCCATCCCTTAAAAATACTGTAAAGTGCTACACGGTTGTTGGCTTTGTTGGTCCTTTTTTTTTGAAGGGATGGGAAATGGGAAATAGAGAGAGAGAAAGTTTACAGGCACTTTCTGGATAGTGTGGTTTACTTCTTTCTCATTATTTTTGCCATCTTCCTGGTCTTGGGGCTGCCCAAGGTGCAGTGAGATCAGGACAGGAGGGTACCTGCCTGGCCTGCAGCTGCCTCCTTCCTCACTCTTGGGGTAGTTCGGGGTGGTTTTGCTGTGGCATTGAGGGAAAGCTGGGTTCCAGAGCTGAATGTGGTGGGACCTGAGGAAGTATGTGATTGTTCTGAGGCTTTGACGGGCTTTGCACTGAGCCCTGTGCCCACTGGAGGGGAGATTGGTCATCTTTTAGATGAAGGCTTTGAACCCTTTGTTGTATTTGTTTGCCCCCCACCCTGGACCCCCAAGATCCCTTGCTTGTCCCAGGGATACTGTGCTTCTTTCTGTGTGAGGCCACATCCATGAGTCCTGCAAGCACGCATCTGTCCTTGCTCACCTGTCGTCTCGTCTGGCTCACCCCTGGGGAGGGGGACAATAGAGTCCTCCCCTTACCTTGTCTGCCCTGCTGGCAGAGACTCAGCCCTGGGGGTGGCTCAGTGCCCTTCAGGGCTCACTGGCTCTGATTTGGGGCTCAGCAGAGCTTTTGTACCTCTTGGATGCCATTTTTTCTGGTGCCCCATGTGCTCCGTCCTCAGAGGACAGGAGTGCTGGGTCAAGAATGATACCTATCAGTGTGTGAGGTGAGACTGAGCAGCAGTGGCACTGGGAACTGCATCATGCCATGCTGATGCCAAGGGGACTGTCCCTGCCTAGATTCTGGAGCAGCTCTCACCACCTCTGTGTCATCACATTTTACTTTGAGAATTTTGGGGGGTAGGGAGAAGAATTGATATTCTGGTGTTCAGGTATCAATAAATAGTTTTAAGTGCATGTAGAATAGTGTGTGAAAACTGTATGTCCCTCTAATTTTGAGCTTAGGCATCAGCATCAGTCTAGCTAACAGTCAAGAAAAATTCGGTTTTAGATAGTCAGGAATGGGGCATGAAGTGTAGTTCACTGTTAATTTTTTTGCTTTTTCTTCCTGTGTTTTATGTGTAACGTTTATATCCAATAATCTGTAATGCTTTGACATGTTGTAGTGACAAAATACTTTGTAAATATCTCAGAAGACTATAGAATATTTTAATGAAGTTACAGTGTTCCAGTTTTAATGGTACCATTTGCACAGATTAACTTCTTGTTTTTGCCTTAACTCACTGTTAGTCTGAATGGTGTCCCTGCTTGTGCATAAGTGGGCTCAGTTTGAGGTTGAGGGAAGCTTTATATTCACTGTGACTCTATAATACTTTGTTGATGAACTCTTCTGCTACTTAATGGGCATAATAATGTCAGCAGCATTGTACCAGCAAATCATCCTGTTTATGCATTCATCACAGCATTGCTGTTATTCATATATTCAATACCTCATTTTCTTTTCCCATCATGCCTTCACAATTTCTGACACATCTATTTTGTTTTCCTTATACTTTCTTTGTTACATGAAAATTGGTATGATCAGCTGAAATCTGGTTTCTTAAAACAAATTTTTAACCTTTGAGCTTTACCATTCAGTTCAGTTTGCACTTGGTGCTTAAATCTGCTAGACTAGTTGTGAGCATTTGCGAATGTATGCTTGTATTGTCAAGCACTGGTTCTCAAGCAAGTTGATATTTTGATATCCAACTTGAGATTATGCTTGTGATCTCTCTTGTTCTTCCTCTCTCTCCCTTCTCACCCTTTTCATCCTTGAGGTGGAATATATTTTGAAACCAGCTTTCTTGGAGCCCAGGATGTCACTTTTAAAGATTTTAACAGATCTGCCTGCAGTCTTGCTTGAGCTTTTAAAAGATAAGAGGTAGCTTTGAGATCAGGGAATCATCAGTAAATCTGACTTACTGTAACTACTATTCTAAAGGTTGAAAATAATTTGTATATTTCTTCTCCTGCAAGAGAATTCAGAGTTCCAAATACCATATTGAGAATATATGGCAGAACCACCCAGAAATTACAAGAATGTATGTGTACAGACTTTGATTGTTGTTCAGAGGTTTTGACAAACACTGTCTATACCATAATTTTAGTGAACATTTAGAGGTTTGGAGGCTAGAGTTTTTAATCAATATCAAGGACATCTATTAGCAGTTACCCTTGTAGAAAAACAACCTTTAATAGTCAAAAATTATTTCAACTGATGCAAAGCAGACTTTCTATATGAGCATTTTTAGTGATGGCCATGTAATTTAAAATTGTAATTATAATTTTGTTGATCTGTTCACCTATCTGCCTCAGAAAAGGTGATAATCTCCTGTGTGTTAGACTACATGATGTGTGTATAAGGTCATGAATCATTTTCTAAGGAGGAAAACTCATTCCTCCAATGCTCTAAACTTCCAGGATGCTTAATGCAAATAATAATGATAAAGTATCCAGAATGATCTTTTGGCCACAACATTTATGTTCAGCTCTAGAATTGTCAGTTTTCTGAGGACATTCATGTCTCATTGCCTTCTCACCCAGCCAACAGTGAAGACTCAGGAAGTCTGAACATCCCAGTCTAAGATTATCACAGTCCCTGATTATTGCTTGAGTACTGCATATTATTGGCTGTGTTTCTGCTTATCCTTTCACATATCTAGGTAGACTGCAGTAATACCTGTACCAAATAACTTCGTAGAAAATCTGAATAAGAATAGGATTAGGAGATCCAGGAATATATATGCAGTATTGGTCTAGCTCAGTGCAGCTGTTGAAAACAGGTGACATATCTCACAAGTTTACTGCAGCTGTTCACCCACCTGCTTCATGGCTTTTTCAGAAGCAGTGTGCAGAGGTTACTTTTTGCAGGTCTCTCACCAAATACCTTCAATAAAACTATGTGTCATAAGAGGAAATGCTGTTTTGTATAGAAAATGCTAAACAAGGCATCAGTAACTGGTCTGTTTTCATAGTGGTTGTAATTTTATTTTACGGTTTGTAGAGAAGTTGTTAGTGGAGCCTGCAGTGAATGCATGTTGTTCAGCATAGTCTGAAGCAATACTGAAGGTATACTAATTAAGTGACAAAATGTCGTCATGACATTAAGTTATTTAAAGTGGTAGTGACAACTCTGTGGAGAGTTGTATAAGGAGTGTGAAGTTCAGTAACTGGACATTAACACAGCACAGGAAGTTTACTGTAGATAAATGTTAATGAAAGCATATAAAAAAATCTCTTTCTTTTTTTTTATTGTTTTTGAAAGCTCTTAACTGGGCACTTTTCGTGTCAGCAATGAGATTTTGGGATTATAGTAACAAATTTGATGAAAGCCTCAATTCAGTGCCCAAGAGTTAGATGCACATCTGCTTGCTTGAATGCATGCCTGCTGTCCCTTTCAGGAAAAGAGGCCTCCTTTTAAAAAAATGGCACAAAAATTCACAAACGATTAGAAGAGAGCTCAGGCATCTAACTTCATTATCTGTGTACATTTTGGATTTTACATACACAGAAGACAATATTTCAAATCCTGAACCAGATGTGGAATTGTTGAATTGTCATGCTCCTAGGCAATACCATTGATGACGAGATTTTTTCTGCTTTGAAATCTTTGCACCAAATACACCTTGAACACTTCTTGTAGTAATACAAGTTGAAAACCTGTTTGTTGGTCCAGTACAGAAATTCTTCTAATTGTTAATTGGAATGGGGATTCCAATTTGTTGACCCTCTTTTTAGCTGTAGTATCAAATATGATGATAGATTAATTTTATACAACACTCTTAACAGTAAGTCTTTGTAGACTTACTTCCATGACATGTAAAGTAATACCTGTAAAGCCCCCAGAAAATGGCTTCACAAACCTCTTGAAAGGGCTCACAGTTTTTCATGTACTCAGAGTTAGACACATGGGAGAAATACTGATAAGACATCCTCAAGAGGTCAAACAACAAAAAAAAGCTTTAATGGTAACTTCAGTAAACCAGAGAACTCTGGCAATAGTTTAAAGAAACACACAATCTACACAAAACACTTGACAAAACATTAACTTGGTACCCCATTCAACTTAGCAGGCTCCAAGCCCATCCAATTTTAAGTTTCTCAAAACTCCAAGAAGAGGAAATTAGAAGAAGAAAAAGAGAAAGACAGAAAAGCTGTAGAAAAGAACAAACATAATTACTGCTTCTGGTTCCAGCAGTGTTCAGCTGATAGAAAGTCCAGCAGGAAACAGAGTCAAGACCTGTGCTCGCCTCATGCCCTGGCTAAACTACCCTTTGGCTTTCCTGGCCCTTTCCCTATGTGGGACTTAACTCGTCTGGTCACTCTGGGACAAGACTGGGGCTCCAGGGGCAGGTGTAGAGTATCGCCTCTGGTGTGCCAGGGATTGGCAGCCACTGCAGGGCTGGGGTACACTACCCAAATTTTTCTCAGAGTAGTTTAACATTTTCTTAAATTCAGTTTCCACCATTTTTCCAATTGAATTTAGGTGTTCTTTGTTACACAGTTACAGCAGTGATCTGCTAGTAGGTGAAGTAAATGCTACCAATATGCTTTCTTTCTTAAACATTTTTTAAAGCTGTTTACTCATATTTATATGAGATCTTAGGAATCCTGTGGTAAAATGCATCATCATAAAGCTGTTAAAATAGATTGTACATTTGCAGCCTATTAAAGGTAAACATAATGGTTTTGAGGCAAGACCTTCAGGGTGATTTATGAACTTGTTTGTGGCAATAAACTGCAAAGTTTCAAGGTACCACACAAATGTTCTTACTCAGCACTGCATTTGTCAAAGGGTCATTCCTGCTGAGTTTATTTACTCCCTTCTGTCTGACCTTTTTCTGACATTCTCGCTCTGTGCATAAGATGGGTACAGTCTGCTAAACATACTTCTTTTTGCAAAAAATATAATCAGGTTTTTAAGAACACTTACTGTTAAATTAAAATACTATAGTACTCCAGAAAGCCCCTCAAAATACTTCATTGTCTTCAACAGAAAAGTGTACAAAAGGTGTTACAGATAACAAGAAACTGTGGTCTTTGACCTCATAAACTGGTTAATTAAAAACTCTGCTGCCACTTCATAGTTGATGTGCTGTCTTCTGAAAAAGCCCTATAAATTTGAAATGTCAAGGTTATATACTGTCTAGAACTCCAGTCAATGGAAGAGAACTTCAGCAATTTGTCAGGCAGGGGGAGCTTTTCTTATTCTCAGCTTCTGAGAAATGTGGCCCAAATCTATGATGTGATTAAATATTTATGAAACACTTAGGCGTTATTTATGAAACACTTATTTCTGTTTCTTTTCAATTGTTCACTGGCCACCTTGTAATATGCCTGAGCAGTTGTCAACACAAACTGCTCTCTGAGATTCCAAAGTTTTGATCTCTTGCCAAAGTCAGTCACATCAACATCTGCTTTAAGAATTCTTTGCCAATTTACCTTGTTGCTCATGTCAAAACTTCATGCTGTGCAAAGTGAGTAGCACTTACTGGATTGTGTTTGTGGTTTCTGTGTTGCCTCTGCTGGGTTAGCGTGGGTTCACAGATAGTACGGGATGCCTGAGAATAGTCCTATCAAGCAGCTTGCTTGAAACTCTGTCATCATAGGGATTCTTTGGGAGAGCCTTCTTAACCCTCTTCTGTAGGAATCAATGAAGGGACATGCAAACTATTCTCAGGACTTCACTGAGCACTAAGAAACAAAGGAACTGCTTATGGAGTATGGAGAGCAAGGTACAAACTCTTACAACACTTTTTGTTTAAAAGAAGAGAAAAAGTTAAAGAACCCTGCTCCTCTAGCGGTTCACCTGCTTTTCAATTCACGTGGTGCTACTGGAGTTACTAGGTAGGAGGGTCCCGTGGGCTTCCCCTGAAGGATTAAATGCTAGACAGAAAGTAATAAAATGTCACCTGGTTTAAAGCAAACTATAAAAGCAGATGTGATACAATGCAAAAGTGTCAAAAGGTGTAGGACACTGAATTGTAGTTGGCTGTAGGGTCTTCTGTCAGCAATTCAACTTGCAGCAGTACCAGAACTATCAATACAAAATTTGTACCATGCATAGCTGAGCAAATGCTGAATTTAATTTTGTTATTTTTCTGTTAATGATGGGTAAAGTAATGAATGAATTGGTGGAGAAACTGTAATTTGAGGTTTGTTTGAGGTGTATGAGTAGTTATATTGTGCTTTTTAACAAAAAGTGAGGTTTGTGATCTAGTCCTCTGGTACCAATGTTCAGATAGAAAAACTTTATTTGGGAATTTACCATTTTCAAGCCTAGAGGATTAAAGAATAAGTAGCACTTTGTTTCTGAAAGCACATTCAAAAATCAGATGAAATTCATTGCTGGGGCAAGCAGTTATTCTAAAGTGTAATCTGCCATTTAGATAAATCCCTTCTAAAGAAAGTTAAAGCTTCCTTCTAATGTAGTTAGTGCTCGTAGACACAAGTGTAATACAGTCTATGTTGTATAGCCAACTGTCTGAACACCTTGAGAGTGGATTACAATTAATGTAAAAGTAGAAATATAAAACTGTTCATTCATCTTCACACAGAAAACACCCAGAACAGAAGAAAAAGAAAATATCAAGAGTCACTATTGTAATCTGGCTGCATCTTAGTTGACTCTTATTCTGATTGCTCTCTGAATTAATTTTTGTAAAACCTCCTATTCAATGAGCATAGGAGATGCAGAGAAAAATACTCTTTTTTATCTCCACGATTATGAGACTTCAGCAAGTGGTTTTATGAGGGCCAAATAATAAATAGTGCCAAGTAGTAAATGAATTTTTTTACAGTCCCCTTTTATCTTTATGCTTTCCTCTCTCTGCTTTTGTTACAGTTTACAATTTGCATGAGAGAGATTCAATACTAAATTTTGCCGTAGAACCTAAATAAATGAACAATGGTTAGTTTAATTCTGCAAGGAAAAGAAGTGTGGTCATGAATAAAGAGTACAGGTAGGCAGGAGAGAAATCAGAACCCAAGGCAACAAAGGCCAGCCACAATGGTTGCAGCAGGGAAAATAGTAGTAAGTCTGGTCCTAGAAAGTATGCATTCAACCATCCATCCATACTCACGGAAGAAAAATGCTGCATTTTCACTGACTTGTTCTAAACACATTTCTTATCTGTGTGTGAGATTGGTGATTTTACTAATAATCCCACAGGGCAGCCCAGTTATCCTTGGAGTGAAGGAGTCTCTGTGAACCTTGATAGTAAATTTTTGTTTGTGCGTTATATTGGGGTTTTTTTTCCAATTGTGCAATTTTTGGTGTAGCAAGAAAACTTTTTTTCATTAAGTAAGTAACTCATAACCTATCTTGTGTATGGTAAACATAAGACATGTTAGATAAACATAATCGTAACAGCTGTTAACATACTGTAAAATGTTTGATGTGTTCAGTTTTTAGCTGCTTTCTTATTACAACCAAAACATTAAAAAAATATTTTGAACTCTAGACAACAAAATGTTTTACGCTAGGACTGGCAAAAATTGCTGTTTGAGAAGACTGAGATCAGAGGGAGAGAATGGGAATTATTTTGGGTCAAGATTGCAGGCACAAGTGAGATATGATGCTAAGCAATCAACAGCATTCTGTCATTCTGAAGTTTAGGTTAATTTGAATGACATTGGTCATTTGGTCATTGGCATTTTTCCGGTCATAAGTATGTATTTATTACCTCTCATTTATTACCTCACATTTTCTTTGTGACTGAAAGGTGTGAGGTGATGTGCCAAATATCAGAAATGTACTTCTTTACTTTTGGTCAGAAGCTTTGTTTTTATTTTTTTTTCATTTCTTTCATAATTGTTGTCAAACCTTTTGACAAACATCTGAATATCCAGCTGCTACAACAATCCAGGAACAGTTGAAAATATTGTACCATTGTACCCATGCTGAAGTTCTCATGGGATATGAACATTTTATAAAAAGTAAACTAGAAATATGTTTCATTTTGATTGAATTTGCTTTCAAATAGCTAGATTAAGTGAAGATTTTTTTTATCCTTTTAGTCTTTCTTTTCATGTTCCCTTGTGCCCTTGCCAAAATTATTCTCAGGTGCTTCTTCCACTGCTTTTCCCCTGTCCGAGAAGTGCCTACTGCTATACACATACAGTAAGAAAACAAGAAATCACACAAAGCAAAAATAATTAGTAGGTTCCAAAGAGCAGTGTCATTGCATTGATGCTACATTTTGACACTGAGGTATTTAATTTTCCTTTTCAATTTTCTCATATTTGCAGGTAATTATAGTTAAATGGCTGTGACAATACACGTAATTAATTTTTCTTCCTTCATTTCATGACCCCATTCTCTACATTCATACTCTGCTCACTGACTGAATTTACTTGCAGCACTTTCCTGTTTTATTAATTATTAAAAGAATAGTGCTGCATAAAATATTGAACTGTTGGCTGACATTAATTTTTTAAATGTAAGCAGAGCAAGAGAGATATTACCAGAAATAACTTCTAGTTTTTTTCTTCTCTAAATTAAAAAAAAATACAATGCATGGAAATTAACTGGAAATGCATAGTCATTTTATGAAGTGCCAGGTATAGCCTATAGGACTTGCACTTAAATATAATTATTTTTACATAACTTAATGGCAGGATAAAATTATTTCATTCCTTAGTTATAGGTAAAATCATGCAATTTCAGAAACTGAGACCGACAGATGGTATTTCAATTATTTGTGCAGAATACATAGTCCAAATATTCCTAGGTCAGTCCTATCTTCTGTAATGTCTTATCTGTGAGGATTTTCCTTTCCTTACAGTTTTACTGTCTGTTAGCTCTTAGGTTTTTGGACATTTGGATCTGCCTCATGCTGTGTTCTTTTACAGGAGTTAGAACTGTTACTTTTAGGTTGGAACTACAGCTTGTCTGTGCTTGGAATTTATTTCCGTTACCTGTTTTAACTGAAGACCAATCTATTTTGCTTTCTTTAAGGATAGTAACGCCTTCTTAAGGTTGTTTGTCTGTTTGTTTGTTTTTTCCTCCTTGTGCTTGTAAGTATTCATACGAGAGACAAAGGGAAGTATGCATGTCCCTCGGGGTCGGTACTGGGGCCAATACTGTCCAGAGGAGGGACATGAATTTGATAAGGGGACTGGAGTACCTCCCCTACAAAGCCAGGCTGAGAGAGTTGGGGCTGTTCAGCCTGGAGAAGGGAAGGTTGCATGGAGACCCCAGGGCAACCTTGCAGTATCTGCAGGGGCCCGCAGGGAAGCTGGGGAGGGACTCTTCATCAGGAACTGTGGTGACAGGAGAAGGAGTAATGGGTACAAAATGAAAGAGGGGATATTTAGGTTAGATAATTAGGAAAAAATTTTTACTGTGACAGTGGTGATACCCTGGAATGGGTTGTCCAGGAAGGTTATGGATGCCTCAACCTTGGAGTGTTCAAGGCCAGATTGGATAAATCTTTGAGCAACCTGGTGAAGTGGGAGGTGTCACTTCCCATTGCAGGGACATTTGGGACTACATGATCTTACTTTAAGGTCCCTTCCAACACTTAACATTCCATGATTCTGTAGTCAAGGATTCAAAGTGTGCAGATGGACATAAGGATCTGAAGTAACTGAAGTAATTGTAATCAAAAACATTGTTTACTTTGGTGTTATTTCTAAAACACTGAATTTTGCAGGTGTTTTTGCTATTTAACAATCAAAAGAGAAGACAATTTAATTTGATTTTGCAGGAAGTGACAAGTACTAAACTGTTGAATTCTCTTAGCATCCTTGAGAAGATGCCAAAAATTTGAGTTCTTACAAAAACTGTAATGTGGGATCCCTGGTAAACACACTTCAGAAATTGTTGCATAAGCAGAAAAAAAAGGGCCTGTTGTGAATAGTTTTCTACAAGAAATTGTGTGCTAAGGAGATGACTATAAACTGTTTTGTTTTTCTTTAGACCTTTGATTTGATAGTGCATTAAAGAGAGCAATGTGTAGTCTGAGGAATTATAAGGTAGTTGTTGGACTTTCTCAAAACAATCTGCATACATGGTACTAAGTAGTTTGAATTACGAGGTTTTCCTGCAAGAAAAACTGTGCTTTGGAACCTGAATTTTCCCTTAACTTTGTACACAATCATATATAAATATGATCAATCTAGACATATAAATCTAGACATATAGATTAGATTACAGATACATTTTGAAAAGTGAGGTATCTATTTTGGTTGCTATTTTTAAACTTTAATATGTATTCAGCTTGCAATTCTTTCAACTATTTAATAAATGAAGTTTCATGTTTGTGTATCAAATTCTCCAGTCTATCACAAGATAAATTAGAAAGTGGGAAGCTTGCTATGTAAGAAACTTGTCTTCTCCAGATATATTGTACTATTAGTAACATTTTTTGTTTACAGAGGGTTTTTTTCTGTCCTGGTTCACTTACCACAATTTTTTACATGTAGAAAATGTAATGTTACCATGTGTGATAATAAAAGCTTTGTATTTACTCTGATTTGCTTTTTAAAGGCAGTATTTCCTTTTTATGTTCATTGCTTCCTTGGCCAGCCCAACAAATTTAGCTGAAGCATTGCAGGAGCACTCTAAAACCTCAGTCTCACAAGGGTGGTGTGGATAAAGTGCATATATGTGTGTTTGACGGGTTTCTGTTTCTCAAATTTCTTCTTTTCTTTTGCTTTGTTTTGGGGTTTTTTGTTTGGTTTTTTTGGTTTGTTTTATTTTGTTTTGTTTGTTTGTTGTTTGGTTTTTTTTAATTTTGTTTTTCTTTAATTCTGTAGGAATGTGATGTAAGAATTTCCGTCTGTGAAGGACACATTGCTTTTGCAATTCATTTTCTTGTCAATCAACTACATCTAAGAGTGAAAGCAATGAACACAGTAGAGAAGTACTCTGTACAATCTAGATTATCCTCATTGAAAATAGGTTTGAAAAGGAACGTCAGAATATCTGGAAACACTAAAATCTACTTTTTGCCAGAATAGCATTTTCAAATATTTTTGTATATGCCAAATTACAGGATACTTACTTTATTTTGAACTTGTTTATACAGAAAAGAAACATAATGAAATACCAGAAGTAATGTTTTTAAGAAAAGTTGTAGATTGACATAGTCATGGAACAAAGAGACATTGGGTAGGATTATATTCAGATTATGAGCATTTAGTCATTCAGTGAGTAGCTGTCCTGGATTTCTTCTGGACTGTTTATCACACAGTAGCCCACAGCAATGAAATATCGTTCTTAAATTGTTTTGGTTCCGGAATCAAAGGGCATTCTTGAAAGCACGTAGTGGTTTAATATATTTTCATACATGAACAACATACTTGATGAAAGAAAATCTGGGCACTATTCTTACGCAGATGTGTTTTGTAAGAGTATAAGAAGGCTTCTGGTTTTGACCTGCAGAAGAGCTAATCTGAATGGTAACTCTGAATTCATGCTCTTCTGCAAAGGTTGGAAGGGGTGTGTCAGGAGCATCTGCACACAGCCACTGTGCAGCAGAAGCAATTATGTTTTTCTTTCACAGACAGAATATTATATATATACACCACAGTTTCCACCACAGCAGCAGTGAGATGTCCTGAGGCTGATTGTAGTGGTAAGACTCTGGAGTCTAACCTGACACTGTGAATGGCATGAGAAAAAGGCTTTATGGGATACCTAATGAGAAAATTTAATGGGAAGACAGTGTACTAAATGTGTTTTTCTAGAAACGGAACAGATTACTTCAGGTCTACTTAAAAGTCACAATATAACCTGGGACTTATTTCACCATTTTACATGGATATGCCTAAAGATTAAATCAAAAGACATAGAATCATAGAATGTTACGGGTTTGAAGGCACCTTAAACCTGCCCTGTCAAGGGTGGGGTTACCTCCCACTAGACCAAGTATCTCTCAAGGTCTTACCCAAACTGGCCTTGAGGCTCCAGGCTTGGGGCATCCATAACCTCCCTGACCAGTATCTCACCCTGTTCAGTATCTCAGCCTGTTCCAGTATCTCTCCACTATCACAGTAAAATTTTTTTCCTAATATCTACCTGAATTTCCCTTCTTTCAGTTTGTACCCATTACTCCTTGTCCTCTCACAACAGTTCCTGATGAAGAGTCCCTCTCCAGCTTCCCTGCAGGCCCCTGCAGACACTGCAAGGTTGCCCTGGGGTCTCCATGCAACCTTCCCTTCTCCAGGCTGAACAGCCCCAACTCTCTCAGCCTGGCTTTGTAGGGGATGTGCTCCATGAACGTCCTCTGGACTTTCTCCAACACTTCCACAATCCTCCTTATGTTGGGGACAGCAGAACTGGACACAGCTCTGCAGGTGGGGTCTCACCAGAGCAGAGCAGAGCAGAGGGGCAGAATCCCTTCCCTAGCCCTGCTCCCACGCTGCTTTTGGTGCAGCCCAGGACACGTTTGGCTTTCTGGGCTGTGAGCACACACTGCTGGCCCTTGTGGAGTTTTCCATCAACCATCAGCCCCAGGTCTTTGCCCACAGAGCTGCTGCCAGTCACTTCTCTGCCCAGCCTGTGGGTGTGTCTGGAATTGCCATCACCCGGGTGTAGCACCTTGCACTTGTACTTTGTTGAACTTCTTGATGTTCACACAGTCCCGCTTTTCAAGCCTGTCCAAGGTCCCTCTGGCTGACATCCCTTCCCTCCAGCGTGTCACCTGCCCCACACAGCCTGGTGTCATCAGGGAGCTTGCTGGGGGTGCTCTGGATGCCACTGTCCCTGTCACCAGCAAAGGTGCTGGACAGTGTCGGCCCCAGTACCGACCCCGAGGGACACCACTGGCCACTGGTCACCATGTGGACAAGGAGCTGTTTACCACAACTCTTTCCATGGAGCCATCCAGCCAATTGTTCATCCACCCAGTGGTCCATCCATCAAATCCATGTCTCTGCAGTTTAGAGGCAAGGATATCACGTGAAACAGTGTCCAAAGCTTTGCATAAGTACAGGCAGACAATGTCAGTTGCTCTGCCCTTACCCACCAGTGCTGTAGCTCCATCACAGAAGGTCACCAGGCATGATTTCTCCTTTGCAAAGCCATGCTGGCTCTTTCCAGTTACCTCTTTGTGTTCCATGTACCTTAGCATGGTTTCCAGGAGATTCTGCTTCATGATCTTGCCTGGCACAGAGATGAGACTGCTGTGTAGATCCCAAGATCTTCCTCTGTCCACTTTTCTAAAAATGGAGTTTATGTTTCCCTTCTTCCAGTAATCAAAGTCTTTGAAGTCATGCCCTCATGGACAGAGGGTTTTGTGACAGCTATCTACTTTTTCAGGCTGTCCATTTATGACAGTTGCATGGCAGTTATTCCCTCCAGTATTTTAGAAAGAGAGTGCTCTTAAGATGTCACTTTAAATTAAAGCCAAGGTTCTGAACAAAATAACTTATTTATATTCTTGATTTAAATTTCACTAGCATGCTGAGACTGAATTTACTCAGCCTGTCTTCTCTGGCACAAAGGTAATTTTACTTAACTGCATGAAATTTTATAAGATACAGAAAAATGTTTTGGCTTACAGGTAAAAGGTGCTTGTGCAAACTGGATACTGAGTGAAAGATCTTCCCATGTCTGTCACCCATCTTCTGTCTGAGGTTGCTTGTACACTAGCTTCCAGAGAATGCTCTTACTCCCCAGCACCTTAAAAGGAATTTTTTCTTAGTTTCTAGAAGGATGGGCAAGATAGCAGGATGTGGTTGTACTCTTTCTGAGATTTTTCTGTGCCTTTTGAGTCAGTTTAAGAAAATGGCTAATTTTTTTTTCTGAAAGGTATTTATTAAAGAAATAGAACATATGAACAATAACTAGTGCTTATGTTAAGCAGGAGGACAGATAGTACTTTCTTCCTTCATTCTTGAAAAGTTAAACAAATTAATTCCCAAACTGACATTCAGATTTTCAAAAGACACTATTAACATAAAGAGGGATGGATCTTAAGTGCTAGGTTTTTCATAGAAGCTGCAGAAAAATATACTGTGCCTCTGCCTATTTTGAGATGCCTGTAGTGTTATAGCGGAAAAGAGAACAGGGAAGAATTGTTTAGTTTGCCCTGTGAGACAGGTGTCCTAACTTTTTTGAGTTCTTGGTGATGCATTATTTTCCAAGTATAATTTTGCATAATGCTGGGTTCTGTTTGGAGAGTAAAGCTAGTAAGAGTAATGATGAAGAAATGGACATAAAAAAGGTAGAAAGATATTGATATTAAGGAGAGGACTGAGGAGAGCACTTGGAGCTTTCTGCTAGAGGTCCAGTTCTATTATTTAAAATAATAGCAGAAATCAGTTTCCTGTCTTTACTGACTTAAATTTTTAATGTTTCAAAAAACAGGTCTTTGACCCCATCAAGGCAACACTTTTCCTCCCATCAATTTTGAACAGCTGAACAAGATCAGCTGGGTCTTCAATTGCTTGGAGCATGTCCAAGGAAGGCTCAGGACGAAAATCTCTGCCCCAAGAAACAATGAAGAGTCACAGTTTTTACTGTTTTTCAAATCCCTTGTAAATGCTCAAAGGCTGTAGCATTTGAGCTAAGGGAATGGTGCATTGGCAGACAAGCCAATGTTTATCAAGTTAGTGTAACAGTTTGTGAGAATTGCTGAAATTCAGGCTTTTGGAAACAGCAGTCTTGAGTTACATATAGAAATGAAACTTTATTTTATGTGTTGCTTCATACTTCTGATGGCTTGGAAACTAAGTCCCCAAACTCCTTTGCACTTACAGAGAATAGATACGCTAATTTCAGTGTCCTGAATAAATTCCAGTGAGTAATTGCATTCAGTTTATCTAAATTCCTCTCTAGTTGTGAGTTGGTTGAGATAGTTTCCGTCTTCTTTCTTATGTTATTTTGGTGAGTGGTATTAAACTGGCTGCTGTTTTTTCAACTTGTCATTTGTGCATTTTGCTAGAAACTGATATTATTCCAAAGTGTGCATATGATTTGCAAATTACTTTGAAGCAAAAACAAACAAGTAAATTGTTGAATTGTGGTATCTATCATTTTATGGAGAAGTGCTTCTAAAATATTATAATTGCTGTTTTGAAATATATTTGAACAGGGTATTTGTGTATACTCATTCTGAGATTTTGAAGTCTGGTGTAAGAGGTAGACAGTATGATTTTGTTTAAGTTAGCATTGCATGAACATTTCTGTAAGTCTGAATTAAACTTGTTCAGCTGGATTTGAGATATGCAGGTGACAGATAAAGAATTAACCCACATAGGTGATGCAGAAACTTGGATGAGATTTTTGCAATACGCTATCTGAAATTATTAACTGCACAAAAGGCAATGCAAGTTTAGACCTCATGGTGAAAAATGGCAGAAGTCATCTTCCTGCCCAATCAAGTCTGAGGACAAGTAAATATTTCATATATCTAGGCATTTTTTCCAAGGCATTTTTTCCCAAGAAGATATTCTTCCCATGTCTGAAATATTTATTAACTATACTAATTTGTTTTGGTTTCTGTATTGCTTTGGCTTTGTTTTACCATTCAGTTTATGCCCTGAGTTGGTAGAATATTGTGCGTTTTATTGGTTCAGTAAATGTACCTAGTTTCAGATGGGAACTTTGGTGAGTCTATCGAATTTGCAGTAGACAAAGACTACCCTGACTGTATTTCAGGTGACTAGGGGTCATTTATGTAGATTCTATGCTGCTTTAAAGAGTAGAGTAAAATGCATGCTTAAAGAAGCCTAAGAGACAAACTGTAGCAGGCAGTTACACTGATCAGGTATTCTTCCTCTGATCTCCACCACTCTCTATGGTATTTTAATCTTATCCCAGGAAATATGTAATTTTTCAGAAAAAATGGATGGGGGCCACTTGTTTCCATCCCTTCTCTTTCTTCTCAGGAAAGAAGAAACTTCGTTGCAGCTGCTGTTGCTATTAGTACTAGAAAGTTGCCCTTTTGTTCATTGTCGGTTTGAGAACTGCAGTTAGAGATGTTTTGCTCCACGGTTGTGTGGCAGCGTGCAGGCCCCTTTTCTTTATAGAAGTTGTCTTGCAATCGTTAATAAGTTTTCTTTCTTTGGAATGTTGATTATCTTAAATGTTTTTCAGCATGAGGCCCAGGGAGTGAAGTATAGAAACCAGCAGACAGAACTATTCCCAACTCCTACAAAAACCAGCCTTAAGGCAGTGTCCAAGGAGGGGGAAGCCAGTGGGCCTGCAGGTACTCCATCAGGTGATTTCAACCTCTGGAGAGATACTCCATGAAGAATGTAGCTGTCAGCTGTTGAGAAAAAGTGTGGATATATGTCTTCTTTGCTGTTCAGGACACGTGTTGGAGAAGTGATGGACAGACTTTACCCTGTTTTTTGATACCTATCTAGGAGTTTCTAAGTAGGGACTACAAGCTTCTTCCGGCATAGATTTCTGCATACTTCAACTACCTAGGCTTCCTGTTGTGATGAAGATCTGTACATGGTCACAGGAGAGAAAGCATAAAACGAAAGAAAACTTTGAGGGATAACAAATGAAAATATTAATTTTATTTTTCTTTTCATTACATACACTGATGTCCAAATTCTACATTTTGTCTCCTAAATAATTTTATTCTCTTCTGGTTTTTCAATATCAAATTGAAGAAGGTTTGAATTGAGAAAGGCTTAATTTTTCTGTTTTTTCCTATATTTGAGAAAACTGAGCTTTTATAGCTAACTTGCTTATCCTTCCCAGAATGCCTTTCCTCTTTTCTAGCTGTCTTCTTTTATTTTATGATTTTTAATTTCCATTAAATTGGGATAGGTAAGGCAGTGGAATTTCATCTTATTCATTTATGTCTCTTCAGCAGTCTGGAGTTTTCCTTTGAAGAATGAGATACCTTGAACTTTAAAGAATGGGTAATTGCATGTAAGAGAGATGAAAAAAAATGAAATATTTCAAATAAAAGGAAAATGAGAAAAGTGAAGGAGGAAAGTTGAATAAAATAAGGAATGGTGAAAGACTTCTGGCAAGCAAAATGGGAACAATATTATGGCCATGGGAATCACTCACTCATTTTTTCAAGAAGAAAAATAAAAGACAACTCATGGGATGAGTTTAAAAAAAAAGAAAATTAGCTTGCTCCTTTATAAAAATTCATCCAGGTTTTTTTGTACTGCACAACAATGTTTTTGGAAAAGGAACTGAGAATTTTTGGTTAAGAATACTTACAATGTTGCTAAAACATTACTTGTTTTGCAAATTACATTTTAGATATACGTGGAGATGGAAATCTTAGGAATAAAGGAATAATACCTGAATTTTGACAGAGTCTAGTAGTGTAAATTCTGTTTTCTTTCAACCACTGTTTATAAAGTTGGTGAAAGCTTGTGGAGCTGGCAGTTGAATTAAATTTCTTTTTCTTAAAAACCTGTAATTTGCAAGATAGTATAAAGTGTTTATCACTTGAGGCAGAGCCATTAAATAATTTTCAGGCATGATTTAAGCAAATAGTTCTAATCAATGACCTTGTACATAGTATGAATAAATACAGTTTCTAGAAGTCTTACATTCAGAACTTTGACAAATAATATTTTTCCAAGGTACATAGTGTTAAAGACTATATGGCCATTGTACCTTGTATGGGATTGTGTGTGTGGTTAGAGTGTGCAATAAAACAAGCATAAGTGAATAATTTTATTTTTGTTATAGCATATCTATGGAAACTGAAATCAGTTGCTAAAATTTCACTTAGTCTTTCTCTAACAAATAATTGAATTTCCTTTCCATGTTTATACAGTAAGAAATGTGCAGTTTTTGTTTGTGATGGTGACTCACGTGTATTACACTTCACAGTAGCATGTCATTGGCTACTAGGAGACAAAACAGGAAAAAGGAAAGAAGACAAGTGAACACAGAGGGAAAGGGGATGTATTTTGCTTGGTATAGAGAATAGGTTTCTTGTTTGCTATCCTAACCTGTTTATTTTACTAGTGTTTGCTGTTTTTCAGGTGCAGTTAAAACCCAGTATTTCAAGTCAATATGTAATTCGTACACAACCAACAAACACCTGTCTGTCTACTCTTGAATGTGCAGCTGTTGCTCTTTCTATCATGGAAAAAAACAAGAGTATACAAGAGGTATGTACATTTAAATACCTGAGTTTTTCTTCTATGAATGGTAGAGGGGCAGTGAAGGTACTTAGTTATTAATGTAAAATTTGACAGTTAAAATCTTAATGACATTTGTAATGGTTTTGTTGCATAGCAAACTAAAACAAGAATGCACCAATGGAAACCATTTTTCATTTATTAACTCTAGCGTGTTCAGATTACTGTGACTCTTTTGTGTTGTGCTCCAGAAGTGAACACAACAAAGTGATCTTTGACTCAAAAACCTGATTCATTTTGTGACAGGCGAATGAGTATGTTATTGCATGGACAGAAGTAAATTGTTTTCTGCAAGAACTAGACAGGAGAGGTGATCTGAATACTCCCTCACAGCTATCTTGAAGATTAAATGCTTTTTAAAGCCAGGTCCCCTGATCTCCTGCACTCCTCAGCTATGGAATGTAACCCACTGGGTTACATCTTCCTACCAGCCAGCTCACAACTCTTACATGTCAGTGGAGGAATTTGGGACTTAATAGTTCTTGAGTTTAAGTTTATCCCAGGTCAAAGAATACTAATTGGACATTAGCCTTTCCTTGTAAGTTGTGATCCCACTAGTCTGTGATGGAAGAGGTCATTAAGAAAATGTCCTTCTTAATCTTTTGTTGCTGACATTAGTAATATCAATTTAATAAGCCCTCTGAAAAACACCTACAAGTAGTTTTGCAGCACAGAGCCAGGTCTGCAATTCAACTGTGTGCCCAGAATGTAGTAGTGAATGGTCTATGAAAAGAGATTTAAAGCTCATCCACGTACCCACTACATGCTAGTGTTCACCCTGGCGTGCTTATACTGCTTTCCATCAGCTAGTTAATATTTTGGAACTCAACCTCTGCCTACTAAAAAAGGTTCCCAGGTCAAAAATTGCTCCTGTAGCTGACATAATATATAGTACGCCACCTATGTGTCTGCCTCTGTTACACTAGACTCACCTTAATATTAAATCAATTTGATTTAAACCCAGATTTGGACAAAGTGTATGAACACACAAGAAAATATGTCTCAGAAATTGGAAAGAGGATTTTCAAGAAACTTATATATGTATATGGGGTTTTATATTTACCTTTTTCTTTGTTGTACTAGGACAACATATTTTTCCTTCATTAGGACTTCTGTCTTAGGGTGAATGTTTAGTTAATGTCTATAGTTACCAGTCCTCTATTCTGATTAACCCCTACCACTGAGAACTGGCCAACCTACTTTTCAAAGACAAAATTACTGTTTTCTCTAAGCATTGCAGTAGCCAAGAGCTACATTCATGCATGTTTTATACACTCTCTGAACTGAGTGCTATTCCCAGCATATAAGATGGTGAACTGAAGTTGAGAGCCATGTTAAGTTAAAAATGGGCACTTGGTTTGATGCCCAGTATGTCACTTGATTTTGCTGTGTGCTCTTAAAGCATCATATTTTTCTCAGTACAATCTCAGCTCCTGCTGACTGCAGTTATGTATGTGGTTGCTTTACACATCTGCACACGAGGCCCCTGTGACTCAGTCAGGCAACCAGAAAATGAAGAGTCTACAATTAGGAACCACTTGAGATAAATTTGGTTTGTGTGGCTTCATTAATCCTACACAATACCTCTGGGTAGAAGCATGGACACAGCTGAGTCTCCAGGACAGCAGTCCAGCTGCCTTGATCATGAGTCCCTCCTCTCTTTCTAAAACCCTGCCTCAAGGGATTTTTGTGAAAGCACAAACAGCTTAGTTATTGCGACTTATTTTATTGCAGCTTGTTGACCGAGCCACAGTAATTGATTGTAGTCCATTGCTAAGGTCAGGTCAAAGCCATAACTTACAGTAATATGACTGGGGCTAAAGCCAGGATTGAGTGGTTCCAATGAAGGAGTGAGGGATGGCTGCAGGTAGGTGGGTGTATGACTGCTCTGTGGTTCATTTCAGTACACCTTCTATTCAACTGCACCCTCCGTGTCTCCAAAGGTTATATTTTAACAACATTTATCATCCAAATAGTACTTTATTAGCATTTTTAAGTAGTCACTGAATAAAAAAACCTGTAATAATTGATGTCTCTGAAATATGTTACTAAAGGCTTGGAGTTTTTTTGTTCCCCACCCCTTTATCTTTCTGCAGGTTATACTCCATCCACTTCAAGCTTTATGCTCTTTCCAACTTCAGCATGGTGCCCAGATCCATCACAGCAAGGAGCATCTTCTCAAAAATGGCTTATATGATAAGCCCATGCCAAAGAATAAACGCAAACTCAGAAGAATGGAGCTTTTAGTGAATAATATTAAAATATAAGAAAACTGTACTGACTGTACAGTGGGATTTATTTGCAGCTAGCAAATGAATATGAATCTGGATTTGATCCAAACAGTTGACTATACTGTAATAAAACAACTTTTAGGCCCTTCTTAGGCAAGAGTTTATCTACCAATGTGACAAACTGTAATGGAAAAGCTTTTTCATTTAAGCAGTAGGCCAGGTGCCTTTGTTCAGATGATGGAAGAGCATTCTCATTTCCTGTAGAGAAGAGGAAGAAAACCGAACATAATTTTGACTTATGTTATCGCTTGGGTGTCAAATATGATCCTCAGTATGACTGAATGAATTTATTTTCGGGATGCTTTTATCAGTACAAAAAGACAAGAATTATGAATATGAATGCAATGGAATGGTAAAGCTTCAGCAGTTAGAATTATGTTGAATTTCTACTGAGCTGTTTAGCTTCAGTATCTAATTACAGGAGGCTTTCAAACTGTAAGTCCTTGTATTCCTTAGTTCAGATGAACATAAGGCATGTTATTTGGACAGTTCTTTCTAACTTTGAGATTTTTATTTCTTATACTATTAGAAGTCCTTTTTGTAAATTTACATATATTTTACAATGCAATCAGGATTAGTTTCTCTCAGACTTAATTTTTAAATTAGGTCTGCATATGTTTTTATGACAAACGGAACAATTCTGACTTGAAAAATAAAAGTAGAAAAGTGATTTTTGGAATTATAACTCAGGTGCTTTGCTTTTACTTGAGCAAAAACTAGTCTTCCACAGATGGGGACATCTCATGGATATAAATACATCATACCCAAACTCTGACATACAATGATTATGATAACTAAAGGAATTAAACAAGACCAGGGTAGACTGCTCTGTAAGAAGTATGATGCAATGACAAATGATTATGTCTGGTTACAATCAGCTAACATAATTATAGATCCTGTCGACTTCATGTGTTTAGTTTTTTACTTCTAACAGTGATATAACTGTACTTCTTTCTAATGGAAATTGGTAGAAGCAGAAGAATTGTGTGTTTTTACAGGCTTTCTGAAACAATATTTTATGATCTGGAGGGAAAAATAAAGTGAAATAAAGGTTCTGATAATCCTTCTACAAAAATGCCTCCTGCATTTAAGAGATTAAAATGCTTTATGTTTGTCTTTACTGTCAGTTCCACTCTAGGTAACAACGTGAAGCTAATTGGGTAGTAATTAGTCTTAGAAAAAGAGATTTTGTCTTTAATTTATGAGCTGTAAGACAAGAAACTACAGAAGGGGTAAAGGGGGGGCATGTGTAAACACAACTAACCAATATTTTAACTGAAAGCTTTTCTGCAATTAACAAGAGAGGTCAAAATTAGGTCAGAGATTAGCTAAGAAGTTTTAGTTAACCCTGAGCTAATAGTCACCTTTTGTTTAGGCATGGATAAACAATATAATTTGTCTGGCTACGTTAGCAAAGCTTATATAACCTTTTTCTCTTCTCCCGGTCTAGATAAATCCAGTATCTGTCGCTAAATTCAGCAAAGCTGAATTAGTTCTGACGAATCTGAAGCAAACCAGTCTCATATGATTAATGATAGTGTAGATGCACTTTTGTTCACACTGGAACAGAGAAAGGGCATGTTTATTCTTGTAGCATACCAATCTCCAGGCTAACTTGGAGTCTGAAGTTGCAATCTCATGCAATTTGTGTGCTCAGCCTTGTGTGTGATGCTGTGTCCAGTTCCAGGGTTGGTATGGCTCCTGCTGGGCTGGTAATATTCCTTCCCTGTGCCATGGGACATGGTCAGTAATTCCTTGAGGAAACATGGGTATCAATTAGGCTTTATTGTTAATGTTATATTTACATATATAGATGATGTTCACATTTAATGTTGTATATGTTAATTTAATTTACCTTATTTTAAATTCATCTAGAGCAGTAGTGTATCGTTTGACCTACATTGTGAAGTTTATTTTCCTAGGCAGAAGATTAAGTGTGTCTTTACATAATATGTGAGTTTATACTATAGAGAACAGAAGGAAATTTGTATTACAGCCTGGGATTCATAGCCATCTGCAAAATGCCTTAGAATTACAGGATCAGAGAAATAGTTGCCTTAATTGAGTTATAATCCTACATTAAATACTCTTGTGCGTGCAATCTGCGCAGAGTTTTCATGTTTTTCAGCAAAGGACAAATTCTGCACAGCTTACAATAAGCACTTTTTTAGCTTTGTTGATTCCTCTTGTTCTTTTAATTTTGCTCCAGTGGATAACAGGATTTGTAGGATCTCATGCTGGATGCATGAAAGCCTTTAATTGCTAATTTCCTGTGTTTTGCAATACTAGATCAATCAATATGCAGCAGTTACTGAAGAAATTAAAAACAATGCATTGCAAACCTCCAGGCATTTTATTTTTTGAGTTTTTAGTATGTCCCAGCTCAGCTATAATGTAGTGAACATTTAGATGCAGCACAGCAGTCACACAAAGTTCCATTTCAGATTTGTATGAAGCTATTTAACGCAAAACAATACTTTTTAAAACCTTTTTTCGGTGGAACTTACATGATTTTAAAAATAGGCACAGTGTAAGAGGAAGAATTTAGAAAGTTTGTTTTCAGGTCTTTTGGATTCAGAATTTGCCTATAAATACATTACCTCAAAGAAATGAGTACTCTGAAGTCCAAACTCTTTTGACAGAAGCTGTGTGTGATGAAGTAGCACTCTTTGTAAGCAATTTCATTAGAATGAATTTAATTTGCAATTTTCCTTTGCCATAATGGTAAATCCGTTTCATTTTTCACTTACCAAAAGATTAATGAGTGAAACCCACCAGTCTAACAAGATATTGATTAAAAAGGAAGGAATGTGTTTGCTTCTAATGTTTGGTCCTTTGTCCTTGTCCACTTTGTACTTCCAAATACTGCTACCAAAATGAAATCTTCCCTCTCTGTGCCCCAATGTCATGTGTTGGGAAACTGGTGGTGTGGATAGCAGGCTTTTGAACAGATACAAGTATTTTTCAAAGGTGAGCATTCTTAATTCACCGTATTTCCCTAATCGGTAAGACAAAGTCTATGAAAAAAGACAAAGCTGGAAATGTTCTAAAATAAGAACACAAACCACACCTCCCCTTTTGTTTAGAAAGCTTTCATATTAAAGAGATGCTCAGGACAAACATAAAAGTATTTTTCTTCAAGATTTTACTTTTTGTTGCCTCATAACCCCATACTACCAATAAATTACTTTTATTAGTTTTTCTTGAGATAAAAAGAAAACTTTTCAACTGACTTCAAAGACCAAGGGTTTTCTTCTTAACTACTACATTAGATAAAAAATTGCTTATGCTGCATTATTTTCTACAGCTTCCCTGCTTGTTCTGAAATTTAATTAAAAACTGAACTTTTTTTAAAAGAGATAGTGGTTCATGCTTTTCTCTTGATGTTTGTGTGGTTTATGTCTGATACATGAATGCACATAAATTATATATTTGTTACTGCCTCAAAGCAATAAAATATATAATTTACTGTGATATGTTCCACTACATATTTACAGAACTGAATTTGTTCACATGTGCTGATATTACAAAGCTTAGTCCTTTTTTTTTGTGCCTTTTTAACACCATTCAATCAGTTAATGAAGAGATGTGGCTTTGCTTCTGCTATTTGAGAAAAAAAGGACTCCTTTGTTATCCATTGAAACATGCATGAAGACTAAACTGCTGTGGCAGTTTCTCAAGCATTTTTTAGCTCTCTTCTCTTTTTCTGCACTGGTGGCTGACTCCTGATTGGTACCACACAAACATGCCCATCTTCCCACACCGAAACATCACCCAAGTGCAGTGTCTCCAGCTCCATGCCCTAGTAGGTGCAATGAGATAAACATTCTGTTTCTAAGCTACAGTTTTTCCTTCCCCAAATTGCTATACTCAAGTTAAAAACAAAACAAAACCCAATACAACAGAACTGTTTCTGTTCTTACTCAGCCATTTCTTATCTCCCTTCTACAAAACTAGCACTTCAGGGCCTGCTGTATTGCCTTGGTTACGAGGTTTGTTCTTTGTATTCCAGTTCACAATCCATCCCGAGTCCCAGCCCTGAGAGCTGCTGCTTTTGTCTCATAGGGACAGATAACAGAGGGAAATAAAGAGGAGAGAAGAGTCTGTGTTTTAAGAAGTCGGATGAGTCCAGCCCCTTGTTCTCTCCCCCACCAGCAGGATTGGGAAGAGAACTCGACAGGTAGAAGTCAGAAAACTCGTGGATTAAGACAGTTAAATAGGGAAGGCAAAAGCTGTGCGCACACGCATAGCAAACGAAGGAATTAATTCACTGCTTCCCACGGGCAGGCAGGTGTTCAGCCATCTGAGAGATGCGGCGCCCTGTCAGACCTAACGCTGCCTTGGGAAGACAAACACCATCATTCTGAACATCCTTCTCTTCCTTCTTCCACTACCTTTGTGTACTGACCATGATGCCATGCAGTCTGGAATATCTCTTTGGTCAGTTTGGGTCACCTGTCCCAGCTGTGTCTCCTCCCAGCCTCTCGTGCACCCCCAACTCCCTCACCAGTGTGGAAGTACAAAAAGCAGAAAAGGCCTTTGCTCTGTGTAAGCCCAGCTCAGCAATAACCAAAACATCTCTGTGCTATCAACCCTGTGTCCAGCACAAATCCAAGACACAGGCCCATATTAGTCACTGGGAGGAAAATTAACTCTACCACAGGCAAAACAAGTACAGAGACCTAGGTAAAAGTAGTTTCTGTTGCTAGGGTATGTCTGCTGTAAAGCTTAGTACTTGTCACTGTGAGTTGATGCTTATACACCACTTGATCTGGTTGGACCATGCATATCGCACTTTTCTGACATGGAAGTGAGGCAGCAGATGCTCCCCCGTGGGATTCAAAAGTGGCCTTGAGCTCTTCCCTCTGCCCATGGAAGCAGTAACTAAAAGCCTCAGTAGCTGTAACAGATCCTTTTGGACTTGAATCATAGGATTTGTTCTCAATAAAGAGAGATATAAAAGAGTATATGCAAAATATTTAAACCACATGCAGACATACGTACTTGATGTGTTAGTGGAAGAGAACAACAAAAAATATTTGGCAAACTAACAATATATAAACCATTTGCTGCTTATATACATGCATGGAAATAAAGATCATGTGTTTACAAAATGCATGTTATTAATAGAAGTTTATCACCATTTAAAAATACTTTATAAAAGGAAAATTAAATTTCTTTGAGACAAAAGTCTTGCTTCTAGTTACCTGTTTTCCTTTATTGCTGATTTATATATATATGTATATATATATATAAAATACATAGATAAAAGTAATTATAAATTTCTAGTGGGATTTTTATATGTTCTTTTTGAAGATACTTTAAGGTGGATATATTGAGAAATGGGTCATATACTTGTCGTGATTAATCATTCACAGAATTGAGGTCATGTACATTACATTTTATTTTTTTTCCGTAATTACCAGCAGAAGGTAATGAGGAAAAGATGATACTGTTCTATATTAATGTTTCAGCTTATGGTGCTTTATTATACTTGAAGTAGTCCTCTGAGGGATTTTAAGTTCATCCAAAATCAAGTTCTCTATTTTTTTCAGGGATTAGATAGGATGCCTTCAGCCAGTGCTAGATGTGCTGGTCTATGCCAAGTATGGAGTCAGTATTATGGGAAATACTAGGTTTAGATGAAGAGTTCATTCATATAATTTTCCCTAGCAAGGTTATGTGGATTTTCTTTTTCATGACAAATGAAAGTCCATAGAGTAGTGTCTGGTTTGGTTTTTTGATTTTTTTTCATGGGAACTTAATGGAGCTGTACATCACTGGAATCTTACTGGTCATTCTGTTTCATTCTGAAATGTATCAATAATGGATTTGTTAATGAAAGGTGCTTGTATTCAGGTATTTACCAAAAAAATTGAACAGTTATGGTCTGTGACCCCTTGCCTTATTCAAAAAATTTTCTTTCAATTCTTTGAGCAGGCATTTGTAGTAGATAAAATATGTACTTTAGTTATCCTGAAACAGTTGTGAGATTCTCATTCTCTTGGCTTTGTTCACCTGTGTCCTGCCAGACGGACAATATTTTTCCCCTCTGGGATTCGAGGCACTTGCCTCCCTGTGATCAGTGAGAGTTTCTTTAGCCGAGCAGGCTGAACCTACACCTCTGCCTGCAAAACTAAATCCTCCCTGCCTCTCTGTTCAGACAGCAGTCATGTCTCCTTTTGACCCTGTTGTCACTGTGGAATCGCAGATGATATTTTGCAGAGCTGTTCTGGCACTGTTGGGGCATTATGTGCTTTTGATATGAGAAAGGAGAACACTCTGAACACCAGTTTCTGTTGCAGTTACTGTTTACTAGGGATTTATCTGAAATGGGAAAAATAAAGTGTCAGTATTGTCTGATAATAAAGCACAAAATATGAAAGCAAACTTTTAAGGGCCAGATTTTACACTTTACCGAGGAGTTCCTAACAGGAGGTCCTTGCTTATGTGCCCTTCACAAGATGCAAGGAAAATCACAGCCCTTCTGTTCCAGGGAATAAAAGAACTGTTCTGTCTTTCTATCTCTAGAGGCATGTATCACTTCAAAGATGGGGGAAAGGGGCATGTCTATTGTGTAGCTCAAAACTGTAATGCTGAATATTACTGCTTTAAAAGTGAATCAGTGGATGGATGCAGTCTCTTCTTTGGGATATGTCCTCTTTAAAGTTTTTAAGGACATCAAGAGAAATGTAAGTGTACTTAAAAATCAAACAAGAAACATTCACTTACCTGTCAGCATTGTTGACCTCAGACATAAATTGTGCTAAATTATTGTTGTTGTTTTCACAATGTGTATATGAGAAGATGGTACTAATTCAAAGTAATAATGAAGTTTGAGGTCAGGGAATTGAGTATTTCTGGTGCTGTTTTTAAAGGTAGTTCTAAAATTCAGAAGCACAGGACAAATTGCTAGAGGGATTGAATTAGATGTGGAGAGTTGTATGAGTTACAGAATGAGAGAATTTTTCGCTTAATTTGCATCTGCTGTTCCCAGCACCTTGAAGTCAGAAAAAATTGTAATGTGGACTTGATAACCTTTGAGAGAGCTAACTCAGTCTTCATCTTTATATTCCGTTGAAATCAATGATTTTTTTAAAAAGGTGCTGTGCTGCCCTTTCCAGAGATATGAACTTTTCCTTTGTGAAATTTTTGATTATTTTCTAGTGATTTGGATTAAATTCACTGCAAATTTTACAGTTAGCAGATTTTTAAAGTTTACAGGTTTTTTTTGCCTGTAAAATACTGAGTATATTCTATCTCCAAAATTTCTGAAGCAATCACAGAAGATGGAAACCTAGTTGCACACTGTATATGTTTTCAGCTTTCATGATGAAATACCATCCCCCTGAAATAATTGTATAAATTGTGTCTATTCAATATCAACAGGTGATTTTCATTTCCTTTGTAAAGTCATCTAAAGTTACAATCATATTTGTGCCTTTGAGACAATTATTAGTTCCTAAATGTAGATGCTTGGCAAGTAGTTACTTACACCAAATTTTATTTATATCAAAATATTACTAATATCTAACTATTTCTATTTCTTCAATAATTCTTAGAAACTTTGTAATCTGCACAACAGACTTCCAATCTTGGAGTCCAAGGTGCTATTTCTGATGTGTGGCAGGTAATACATGATCATGAATAAATGCTTCATACACTACTTCTTTCTTGGGGGAAAAATGCAATTCTTTTGATTAGCAATGGAGCTTAATAAAGGGGAAAAAATAAAATATGACAGGGGTGTTCTGCTGAGTGATTCTTCCAGTTAAGTTGATGATTTCTACAGGGGCATGCCTCATGAATAATTCAAATAAGATGGAAGCAAGTGCTTTGCTGGCCAATGACTCAATGAAGAAATCGTGTTGGAACCAAAGCATCATATGTAAAATGCATGATACTCTTAATGCTTGTGTTTAAGTATTAATAAGTTTTGTCCTGTAGGATAACCAGGGTGCAGTAGGGTTGAACCCCAAATAGGATTCGTGTATATCACTTCTGAAGCTGCCACAAGTACTCTGTTTTAAAATGGAACTAAGTGGAGGGTCACTGTTGTTTAACATAGCAGCAGGCTCCAGTTCTCAGGAAAGCTGAACTGGTTTTCAAAAGAGAGCCTGATGACAAAATTTTACAGATGTCTATGGAAGCTATAGTGAAGAAGCAGGTACTCCACTTTATGTT
Source organism: Daphoenositta chrysoptera (assembly GCA_013397915.1). Taxonomy (NCBI): domain Eukaryota; kingdom Metazoa; phylum Chordata; class Aves; order Passeriformes; genus Daphoenositta; species Daphoenositta chrysoptera. The sequence continues at coordinate 199,207 of VZRO01006135.1, forward strand.
TTTCTGCTTCCTGAAGAGTTAATTTTCTTTGAGTAAACAATCTGAGCAGCAGCACAAGCAAGCTTTAATAGAAACATCTTTTAAAAATGATCTGTGGTAGCTCATGTAAGAAATGCATAGTAAATACCAACTGTTGTGTTTTAATTTCCATATTCATTAAATAAATATATTTGTTGTGCAAATATGCCTTGTTGTGAATGCAGCCAGTGGATGCTTGAGTTATACAGAGGATAATGACTTTTATCTGAGAATCTTTGAAGAGTTTAAAGAGGTTTCTTAATTTCTGCATTTGCACTGTGGTGCCAAAACCTGCTAACTTACTTCTTTATGCTTAAAAGGACTTTTTAAAAAGTTAATGGATTGGTTGTTCCATTCCTATTTATTTGTTTCATTAGTGCTGTTTGGTAAGGCTGGAGTTCGTGCTGCAGCATCTGTGTGTGTTGGAGGCCTCCCTGAGGAATGTACGGCTGGAGACTGCCTGTTGCTCCTGCCTTACCTTCACCTTGGCATTGCACACTGGCAGAAGGACTTCACTGCAGCATGTAAAATTTGTTTAAACATCCCAGAGCTGAAAATGTGTTATAATGTGCAGTGGCATTCAAAAGCTCACTGCAATATCTGGATAGCTACTGCCGAAGTTCTTGTCCCCTTTTTAGCTATGTTACCAGGGGTCCTGCTAGCATCACCGACAGGCTCAGTCTTGGCCAGCAGCTCCATCTTGGAGCCAGCTGGAACTGACATGGGGGAAGCTTCTGGTACCTTCCTACAGAAGCCACCCTTGCAGCCTGTCCATTTGTCCCCCCACAAACTTGCCCCAGAACTGCAGTATTGTGTGCTTGCACTGCTGACAGCGCAGCAGGACAAGGCTCCCAGGCCCAGAGCAGCCCACACATGAAACAAAGAGCAGATCAAGGACAAAACTGCACCTTCATGGAGTGCAGCGACAGCTGAAAAGTGGCAGCTCTGTTGGGATTCAGGGCACGCATGATATCTTTGTGCTGCAATAATGGTGGGCAGACCCTTACTCAAAATACCCCACAGCTGCTCTGGCAAGGATTCCATGTTTAGGGCTGCAGAGGAAGACAAAAAAAACCCCAAAATCCTGAGTCTATGTCAGTCTGACCCAAAGGAGAAACGCTCTGGACTGCAGATACAGGGCACCAGTGGTGGTGGCATGCTGCAAGAGCAGCAGGCAAGAAGTTATGCACAATTGCCATGGGGCCGTGCTCAGTGCTCCAGAGGAAAATGAAGAACTCCCAGGGACTGGTGCCAATCTCCCTTGGGGCAAAACTCCTTCCTAACACCGGAGCTACCCATTCCCTTAGCCTGTGAGCAAGCCCTCACCAGGGGCTTCTCCTGCTGTGCCACAAGCAGGCACGTAGCTCATGAGCTGAGCACAATGTGCTCTCAGCCTGGAGGGGTTTAGCAGAGCCTTTCCCCTTTAGGACCTCGGGAGAACCCTCAGCGCAGGGCTCGGGCAATCCTGTAAGCCACACTCCCTCCCCTGGGCTCATGTGAGCAGAGGACATCAACCTAGGACTTGCTGTGACTCTCAGTCCTTGCAGGCATCTCCTGCTCTGCTCATGCTGCTCATAACGCTCAGGAGTGTGGGAAACAGCCTGTTGTGCCGGGTCGGCCAAATTAGAGGAGAAATATCCTCTGAGGGAAGGCAGATTACCACCACCCCTCCCCCAAACCTAGGTTCGGGAAAGAAAAAAAATTCCTCGAAGGAAAGTGAAAGAGAGAAACACTATTTATTAAACAAACACACAGAAAGGATAACAAAACTAAATAACAAAACAAAACAAATCAAAACAAATCAAAACAAAACAAAACAAAAAAATCTCTCACTGTGGAGAGAAACCTGGAAAAATTCAGAGTCCTCTTTGGGTGTGGCCTCTTCCCTCCTCAGAGATGGGTTGATGGGCCCCTTCCAGGAGGCCTTGGAAAAGGAGTTCTCCCCTGGTGTGGTCCGATGTTGTAGAACAGTCCCAAAAAAGAAGAAGGAGGAAGAAATCCAAAAAAGGTCTCAGGAAAACTCTCTCTCTCTGGAGAAAAGGGAGCTGAGAGCTGTCTGGAGGTTGCTGCTCTCCACACTCTGCCGCCGAGCCCAGAGAGAGCTGCATGTGTCCTGGAGAAACTGTTTTGAAAAGTTCGCTCAGTCTTTTTTTCCTCTTGCACCCAGTCTTAAAGGCACAGGATTCATCTTCTGGGCATAGAGTGTTGATAGGGGACACACATCACAAAGTCATCCCAAGACACCTGTCCAGCCTCACGTCTCTGCAGAGTCACCTTCCCAGACAATGGCCATGGCTTCTGCAGGAGAGGGCAGGCGGTGCCTTGGGGCTGCTACACTTCCATGCAACGCTTCAAGCAACAGACCACAGCACAGGTCACTGCATTCAAGACCAACATAAGAAGTACGTGGGACTTTTGGCGTGAGTCCAGAGGAGTACCATGAAAATTACTGGAGAGCTGGAACAACTCTGCTATGATGACAGGCTGAGAGCTGGGTTTGTCCTCATTTCTGAGGAAGAAAAACCTTCAATTACCTAAAGTGGGCCTACTACAGCAGGCAATAACTTGGAAAACCTGAGAGCATGAGGCACAGCACAGGCACAGCACCAGGCACAGCATCACCACCTGGACAAGAGAGGGGATTGTCCCACTCTGCTCTGAGCTGGGGCGGCCTCACCTCGAGAGCTGGGGGCATTTTTGGGTGCCACAATGTAAGAAAAACATGAGGCTATTAGACAGTGTCCAAAGGAGTGCAACAAAGATTGTGGAAGGTCTCAAGGGCAGGGCTTACCAGGAGGAGCTGAGGTCACTTGGCATGTTCAGCCTGGAGAAGCTGCAGGGGGATCTCATTGTGGTTTACAACTTCCACAAGGAGGGCAGTAGAGGGGAGGTGCTGATCTCCCCTGTCTGGTGACCAGTGATGAGATACAAGGAAATGGAATGAAGCTGCAGGCTGGACTCTAGGAAAAAGTTCCTCACTGAGTGAGTGGTCAGTCACTGGAACGTGTTGCTCAGGGAAGCGGTCATCATGTCACCAAGCCTGACAGAGTTCAATGGGTGTCTGGATGACACTTAGTTATGCGGTTTATTTTTTACATAGTCCTGCAAAGCCCAGGTATTTGGACCCAATGATCCCTAGGGGTCCCTTCCAACTTGAGATATGCTGTAGTTATATTATTCTACTACACATCTAAGGTAATTGATTGAAATACTACTATACACTTTTTCCACTTTACTTGGCAATGTAACAGCTTTCTGTTTTTAAATGACTTGACAATTTCTATTTGGCAGCTTTTGTTAGGAATAGAATTAATTGTGTATAGGTCTTGCGTACTCTCCTTGTCTTTTGCAGTGTGCCTTCTAGGATATAATAGGTTTAATTAAACCTACTCAGTTTGACAAAACATATTTTAATGATGCTCTGTAATGTCAGAGATTTTGCATTTAATGGCACTTAGAGCATATTGACACACAAAACAGTTGTGACATGTTTATATTTCAGTGTTCCTTGAATCAAAACTCTGTTTTAATAAAAAAAAGACACAGTGTTTATGACGCCGTGATACCTAGGTCATTGATTATTAAGGATGACATCATTTCAGGAAAGTAGATGTGATCGCTCTGAAATGTAATGACAGCTTTAGAAAGACTATCTGTACTTCAGGCTCCCTATGTCTTTCGATTTCCTTTCAGTTAATTAACTTTAAAAATATTAATTCCAGATAGCAGGTCAGATTCAACTGCAGCAAATAAAACCTCGGAAATACGGGTTAAACCAAAATGGGTCATATTTTAGTCCTTAAATCTAAAACTGTACTCGGTGGTTGAGTTGGGGTATCTCTTGCAGGGCCAGAAGCTGGACTCAATGATCCTGATGGGTCCCTTCCAACTCAGCATATTCTATAATTCTGTGATTGTATGATTTTTAATTAATGATATGGGCAAAAATATTTCAGGAAATATTGTAGAGTAGTAGTATTTCTTGATGAATGAGACAAGGTAGCTGGTTGTGTGCACAAGCTGCAATGTAGAGTAGTTAATGTTAAACATGGTTATCATGTCAGCATCCTGTGGTTGTGCTTTTCAACTCAGTGAGCTGTCCAGTTAGCCTCAAATGCTCAGTGGAGCAGCCTTTGAGCTTGTTCCTGCAAAAGTACAACAAGCTAATTTCATCACTAAAAAATGGTATTTTTACTAGTGCCTTTTCCTGTTCTCTTAATAGATTTTGGTCTCTGTGAAACAGAAATCAGGTCTGCAGTCTTGCTAGAGGTTTCTTACTCAAGCCACAATTTATCCTTGGCAAAATTGTAATTCTCATAAATTGCAAACGTAGTTTGTGCTTTACAAAAACATGAAATACCGCAGATAGCCCTTCAGGAGCACTTGGATTTTTCAGCTCGTTCATATTCTTTTGTTGTCTTTTCCTTGATTTTCAACATTTCCTTTATGCTAGGAATTACACTCTAACCTCCTTTGTGTCTCTCTTGACTTGCCCCCTTCCCAAATTAGAGCATATGCCAAACCACCTCTCTGAAAGGCTGCATTTAAATATATTTCCTTTGACTTTTGTCTGACAAGTTGCCAAGAAAGAGAGTACCATTTTTCCCCAACTAATAAATTAACAGATTCTTTTTCTTATTTTTATATTCCTAGTTTTTGATTGGCCAGACTTGAGAATTACTTCTCTGAGTCTCTGGAGTTTAATTGCATGTAAATTAGTTCTTTCATTTGCCTGAATGTGCTAACCACTTTCTATTAACGTTGCTTTCAAAGATCCATTTTCTTTGCTCCAAAGACCTCATATCTCAATGTAAGATTACAATATTTTCTGGTTCATAAGACTGTATCTTAAACTAAAACTGCAACACATAATTGGTGCTGCCATGGCATCAGTTTTGTATAAACTGATGTGTTTTAAATTTCCTCTTCAGGAAGTTCTCACTAATTTTCCCATTTGGGACCTCTTTGGCCATCGTGTATGTTAACTGACAATTCATCAGACGATAATTTTCTGTAAAGCACTTACCAGACTATAAAGTACAAGAGCCAGCTCAAAATTTGTGAAGTGTATTATAGGTGATGTCTGTGGGTGAGCTTGTAAGGTCATGTTAGTGCTTTTATGTCTTCTCATGTAAACTCTGTCCCTTGGTCACCTGTGTATTGGTCCACAGCAGGCCCTGGCTTTGAGTTGTGTCCACTTAGCTTGGTGAGGAAAGCTCTAGCTTTTGGCACAAGCTCTACACAAGCTGGAAACAAACCTTCTCTTTTCCAGTGGGACACACCTGGAGCGTTCTGCCAGGGCCCAGGTCTCCTGTGGTGGAGATGCAGGCGGTGTGCACGGTGCTCAGTGCGTTTGGGCACAGAGGTGTGAATATTCACCCAAGTCTTGCAGAGGTGGTTGTGTCTGCTGAGTGTGGCCAGAGGAAGCCCACGTCCTCCTGGTGTGGCCTCCCTGAGCTCAGTGAGCTCCGTGCAGGTCACACCCACTGCTGTAGGAAATACTTGATGCAGCTGACGAGAGAGGTACTGCGGGGCACAAATGATGTGCGAGGACACTAACTTCTCCCCTCTCCCTAATTGTCCTCCTGTATTTTTGTAAGGCCTCTTTGACAATGAGAGAAAGACTGTGATGGCCAGAGGAAAGATCTGTTAAGGCATTCTCTGGAACATAATTTTATTTTAAATGAAATTTTACCGCATCAGAAGTGACTGTAGTGTCACCAAACCAATGTTATTCCTTCCTTGGTAAGGAGTTTAAACACAGTTAATACTTAGTAATGAATGAAGCTGTATTTTTTTTTAAATTCGCCTTAGTGTTTGTTAACATTTGGTCTAGTATAAACATACAATCTTTCATTAAAAGGCAACTTGCCCCCTGATTTCTCAGGGAAACTCATACTTTAGAGCACTAATCCTGCTAACTAGTAAACTAGTAATTTGATTTAGTTTGTAGCTGTGGGTAATATATGTGCAGCCTTCTGATGTTTGCTTAGTTTTTGTTGATGTTATCATATAAGCAAATTTTCAAATGAAGGGAAATATTTATGTAAATGTTGACTATGCATGACAGTGCTAATGGTATCAGACCAGTGCCTGCCATGAATTCTCTTAAACTATGTAGGAATTAGTTCAAGAGAAGCTTTAAAATTTGTGAAAAGTCTCTAAAACCTGTCACTGGACCTGTCTAAATCTAAATGGACCTGTAAGCTGTACTAAATCTGATCAACAGGAGATGTAAAGGCTACTTATTTTCCCTTTCCTTCTGTTTGCTTCTAAAATGTTTCTCTTTGTGGCAGTTCATGAATGTAATAGGATCTTGTCAGTGACTAAAGGATTTCCATTTTCCATGGCTTTTTTCTGTAGCTCTAGTTGGCCTTAAGTGGCAACATAAAGTATTGTTTTAATACTCTTTGGAAGCTGTGCTTACTTGCTTCTGGACGTATGTAAGCACTTGAAGCATTGTTTAAAAAACTTGAGTTCATGGTGTGGATTTTAATTATGCTGCTCTTAGGAATGTTGAAAACAAATTTTGATTTTTTGAATGAGTAGCCTGTTGGTAAAAGGAGTGAGAAATAGAAAATAAATTTATTTGCCTCTTAGGGGATGACTCTTTTGTGGTAATAGAATGTATTATTTAGTCCAGAAACAGCAGTATGACACTGAGGGACATGGAGATGGTTGAGAAGCAAAATCAGTTCAAGGGAAATGTGTTAGTGAGGCATCAGTAAATGTGCAGCTGGGAGGGAAGGAAAATAGCTAGTAAATTTCCCAGGAAAAAGAGAGAAGATTGAAGAAATATTGTTAGTGGTTTAGAAACAGAAAGTAGTAATATAGCAATGGGAGCCTGAATGAATTTGGAAGTTGATTTTCTAAATTGTATGTTGTATTTGCTTATGTAAAACTGTGTAAACATTTCTGTGTTTGTGTAAAATATTGTGTATGGTTAAAGAGAGAGAGAATGTGTATACTTTGTCACCAAACTGTGCATAAATGAAGGATAAAATTTGACTTTGAGCTTACAAGAAGGTTTTTATCAACCTGTTCTGTAGTTTTTAGTGTCAGAAAAATCCCTATACAGGGGCTGTGGTCTGTGGTGTACTGTTGGACGAACTTTATTTTTAATATATTTTCAAAAAGAATGCGTTAGTGGAAACCCTAGGGAATTGCTTTGCCCAAAGCAGAAACTCCTTGATATTGTTGTGAATGCATAGGTAATTATACACAGAAAGTACAATTTTGGAGTTTGTCTCAAATTTTATTCTCTTTTTTTTCAATAATATATTTTAATTATGTCTGCCTTCTCATGCTGAAAATGATAGTGGAGTTTGATAGCTAGTTTCCATTTTCTAACTTCAGTGAGGGTAGTTGCTGGGGAAGAGGGTCACAAACCTTGAGTAAAAGCAAACCTACTGGGCCTTTCATGTCCAACCACTTTTTTCACTGAGCCACGGCCAAAAACCTGTGAGGTATCTTCTGGCTTGGGTTCAGATTTTGTTAGATACCAGCTCTTGCATGGAGATTTGGGTGTACGGGACCCCTCTGAAAATCCAAGTGTCAAATAGTACCTGCAACCAGTGTCCAGCTTTACTTCAGTTAAAGCTCAGCAGTGGGGTCTAAGCGAAAATTTACACGCAAATGTATCAGCTAAAGGAGGGGCCACAAAGCAGCAACAGCTGTTGCAGCTATTTATCAGCAGGGAGCAAGGTCTGAGACCTTTCCTCTGAAGGCTAATTTAAGTTAAGCTCAAAATATATAGGAAATGTGGGGGAAAAAAACCCCAACCTTTAAAATCCTGAAGCTATATACATGTTTTTAAAGAGTCTGAATAGTTATGTAGATAATGCATAGAGCTAAGGGGGAAAAACATATCTGTAAGGCTACTTAGGATTTTGAATTGCTTATTCTGGGGGATGAATCGGGAAAATTTTCACACCTTGCTATTTCAGGAAAACTAGCAATGATTTCTTTCCTCTCTAACAGAAAGAATACATCTTGTCTGATGAAAGCGTTAGGTTTTTTTTTTTTTTTTTACCTCTGTTTATAATTCAGTCCTTGTTCTTCACACAAGAGCTGTTTTGCTATAGCAACTTTACTAGCACCCAGTAGGGTTCATACATAGCTTGTAAACAACTTCTTTTGTCTTTCTAAACACCTTCAAACTGAAAATTTTGTCATGGCTGGATAGAACGGCACATTGCAGGATCAACCACTAGACCTGAAGACAGACTAATTAGATGTTTACCTTTTGCTACATGATATTAAGACTTAAATTCTATCACACCTAAAGTTCATGCAATTCTAGGCATCAGTCAATTAGACAAAGGAAAAACAGGTCAATTTTATTAGACCCCATGAGTCAGACAGTTGATTATCCTGAGAAAACACAGGACTTGGTGCTTTAGCGTAGGGTTTGCTTTTGTAATTGACTAACTGCTGCCTCCTGCTCTGTTGACCTTCACTAATTTGCAGTATTGTCTGTCATTCCTTATCTGCAGTCGAGTGGGGAGGTTCGTATGTAAACATCAACACTGCTAAGGTCAGGAGGGACTGCATCTGTCTCTGTAGCCAGTTCATTTTAATTGTGTGTACAGCCAGGCTGCAGGCTTTATGCCACTTGGTTCTGCATATCTGTCGGAAAATCTGCAGCTTTTGTCAGACTGTCACTGTTTTAATAATAATGAAATGAATAATGTAAGCTTCTACGGATCATTTAAAACCTTCGAGAGTGTCTTCTGGTACAGCCTGTGCTGCCACAGCACTGCAGGAGGGTGGCAACCCCTGGGAATCGGCTCCTTTCAAACACCCTGGTGTGCCCTGGGTGGTGTGGTGCGGGGCTGCATCACAAAGGTCCTGCTGATGTGGTTACTGGGGGACTCTCTCAGTGTAGGGGCTGAAACTGAGAAAAAACTGCCCAAAACTTTTATTCCAAAAGGTTGCATAAATACTCTCGTGTTGTATTTGCCAATGTTTCCCAATGTGTCTGCACAAAGTGGAAAATGGTTTCAGTGTCCTGGCAAGTTTCCAACTTTTTTAGAAAAATGTTTATTTAGTCTTATTACCAATGCAGCACTTATATGTTTGCAATTTTTAAATACGCTGTCAATTCTGTTAGATACATGGGGACAGAAGTGCTGTAGGACCACTGTTGATTCATACTTTCTATAACATCATATTTCTACTGCAGAATTCTTGTATTTTTCTGCCTCTTGTCTTTTTATTACCTCTAAATAGTTATGAAGTTTCAGTTCTGTTGTGATATATTCCATATGCTCGTGTATTTTAGCACAAGTTATTTTTGGTATTAACCATAATAAATGTCCTTATTCTAATTTCATCTCTTTGTTCAACATAGCAAGCTTTCTATTTCAGCAAATGATTCTTCTTCCTTTGATGTTTCTTCCCTTCAGATGTTTGCATCCACTTACTTTCTTTTCCCCTTACTTCACCTTGGCTAAGCTGGCATACATGATAGTCTTTAAGAATTTTTCCCAAATTTGTCCTCAAATTCATCCTCTAGCGTCTTATGCTGATACTGCTTAGCCTAAAGCTATTTTTTTTCAGTTGTCTAGCTAAATACCAGAAGTCTTGGTGCTATCACTTTGCTAGCAGATGAATGTTCCTTCTCTGCCCTGTAATGAAATGGAGGACCCATACATAATCTTTTACTTCCCTGATCTGTATTCTTATGAGCTGTCCCATCACAATCTGCGTTTATGTATCAGTATTCTGAATTATTTTGTATGCAGAGGTTCTAGTTTGACTTTTTTTTTTTTTCAGGTTGATTTGCAATGTAATTTGTTTTTATCCTAAAGCTTCCTTGTTTTTGAAACAGTACATGTATACATTTATAACCCCTATTGGCATTGTATCAGTCAGGAATAAAATTGACACATTTTCTTCCTGCTAAAGATTATTAATGAGAATACTAAATAAATGTGTTTTTTCAAACTGTGATTTGAGCAAGAAGTACGAAAGCAAAGGGAATAGATGCTTCAAGGTCTGGTTGTGAAGCAGTCTTGAATGTATGGAAAGAAGATGAGTTCATTAATGAACAATCAGCAGTTTCACTTTGGCAAAAGTCAGTGAAAGTGTTTTTAATGACAGTGACCTACCCGATCCTGCCTCCAGCATCGCTTCTTCAAAATGATCTTCAGAAAACAGTTCTAACACGTACAGAATGCTAAGGACCGTGAAAACCCATCCTGCATGTCGTGATGACTAATTGAAAGAAACAGCTGGATGAATTCTCTAGTTCAGTTGTCCGGCTTTTGCAGAGAAACTGCAGTTCTGAAACACGGGAAAGCGGAGACCAAAAAGTTGTTGCCTCTAGCAGTGGATCTTTGATCTGGCTCTGACTGATGTTGCATAGCTGTGAATTCCTCAAGGTGATGAAACATCAGTTCTGGGCTGTATTACTTGCAGATCTGGATGATGGAAGCAGAAAAATTATCTGTGTACATATTTAATCCTGCGGCAGTGTTACATTGCATTTCCTCGAGCACATGCTCATGTTTGTTCCTTGCATTGCCTTCTTCAGAACTGTGCTGTTTGTCTGTTTGTGAGCCCTAATAGCAACGGGCCTTCTTCAGTGTGACCAAGTGTCCCTCCTGCCTACCAAAAGAGTATAGATGAAAGAAAGGAAACTAATTGGTGCCCTTGGGAAACTGCAGTAAAATACTGTCATCCAGTGCCAAATTTGTACATTGTAAGAGTGCTTAAAAAGAGCAAGCATTCTACTGTTCTCTGTGAGCTCAGGAGATGGTGGCAAGATCACCAGTGAAGGATGTTGTAAATTCCTCGTACAGCTAGTGGAGAGAAGGAAAATCCTCAAAAGGTTTGTGTCCTGACAGTTGTGCTTGTACTTGTACTTGCTCGTACTTTCTTGGATGTTATTTTCCTACAACAGCCAGATATTTATCTCCCTGCCTTAGTAACATTGCTCTAGAGATGTGCAGATTAAGAGTGAAAGGAAATGAAAGCAAGGTCAGCCCCCAAATGAAAAAGCATTCTGTTACAACAAGCCCTTCTTTTCCCAGACAGAAGGGAAAGCTTTTATCCTTTAAACTATGCTTCATCTTAGTGACAAGTGACTGAAACACAGAGTCAAGCAGAGAGGGAGATGGCTAATGGGGTTAGTTCAATTTGGCCTGCATTTCCAAGTTTTGATCAAAAACTGGCTAAATAATTTGAGGGGAATTGGTTTGTTGTTTTATTTTGTTTAATTTTTAAAAAATAGTAATTACAGTTTATAAGAACCTTGTCACAATGCCCTAAACATAGGAAATACTGTGACAGATCTGTGTATAGTATTAGTATATTTTGTAAAGAAACAATACATTATTTATACAGTTCATATAATCAAGAATCATTTCAAAGTGTTTTACAGATAACTGTCGCTTGTATGCAAACCTACACAGTGCATGGCATAGGCCAAAAGAGTGTAACACCATCTTTGAAAATTACTTTGAAACTGCTGATATACAAAATTGCCTTTATTAGATCATGGGGCAAAGGTGGCAGTAGCTAGGGGAAGAGCTCAGCTGGAACTGGAGAGTCAGGAGTTTCTTGAGAGACTGATATCAGGACTGGGAGGGAGGAGTCTGTGAGTGCAGATTAGTAGGGGGTAAGTACTGGGTGGAAATGAAAGGCTGATATTTGGTCTTAGAAACCTGAGAGCATGTGATGTTAGTGTGAGTAAGCGACATGCTCTTCTCAAATAAACCTCCTAAGCCCACTTTCCTGATTCTTATCATGTTGATTTTCCCATCTGATATTGATGGTTGGTGCTGATTTTCCCATCTTATTGTCTAAGATATTAGGAATTTCAGGAGAGAATATTAGTATTTTAACAATCTTCATGTTTTTAAGCCAGAGATCGCCAGCCTCTTTTACACGGAGACAAACAGTGATGCAGAGCACTGGATAAATAAACATCATAACTCAGAAAAGAAAAAATCCACAACAACTGAAAATTTGAAGGGAGATTATGAGTGTAAAAGGGAAACTTCAAATGTATAAGCAATTTTTGTTATAATGTGCTGTTTTTATGTAAGTTTTGTCTGGCTTGGCTGCAAGTCAATGTTGATATGGTGCAATGAAATAGTGCTGCTTGTTTATAAACCCAGAGATTAAGTCTACTGCTCTGCTTCTCTGGCCTTCTCATCCATCCATAGAGGTTTGAATGGAACATGCAGCCATGGCCTTACTGAGGTATTTGCATTTTCTGAGAGTGTGATATATTTCTTTTTCACAATGCCAAAATACCCCAAGCTGCTGAAGGCTTGTGTTGAGGAGATATTAGATACTACTGATGGCTGTAGTTATACATGGAGTTGTACCTGTGACTTTCCACTCTCCATGGGCCCATTTTTAACTAAGTATGATTCTTTCTTTAGGTCGAATGTTCAACTATGACCTGTGCCTTGTCCAACAGAGTCAAGTGGGCTGATAACTAGGGAGCTCTGTTATCATGTTCTCAGTTTCTGTTGACTTTTGTAGTACAAGGGCACCTTGAAACACAGTATTTGCAGGTCCAGGAGAGGTATTTTTTCCTATTTATTCCAGTTTTATGAGTGGCATCCTACAATTTTTAGTTTAAGTCTGAGTTAGCAATGTAAAATACCTGTATTTATCATAAGCATTTTCTCTGTAGTCCAGTTTGGGTATTTCAGCAGATAGATAGGTAGATGCAGTAACCTTACAAATTCCTGTTCAAAGAGACCTGAAATCCTTTTAGTTTCCATCCACTTTAGGGTCATAGTCCTGTGTAAACAAAATGCTGAATTTCAAAGCTTCTCTGCTGTAATGCACTGGCCACCCAAAGGCATTCACTTCTTTCTTGCTGCCTTTCTCCAGACTCAGAATGACTATGGTATGTTGGCTTACCTGGAAACTGAGCTAATGATAATAATCAAAAGAAAAAATATGTATGTAAATATCCTTCTCTTCCTCACCACAAACCTGTATTCGACCTGTGTTATTTAATGACCGGTTTTACCCCATCGTGTTGGTAAAACCATCAATGATTTCTCCTTTTATCTCCTTGACCTTCCCCATGAAGGCCAGACTTGACAGGACGTGCCAGATCTTGGCAGAACACAGGTCCCCCTAGTTCAGTATTGACATCTTATTGTGGGTCTGCAGTACCTGTCCCAGCCTCCACTGGAGCTTTCCTCTGTATTTTTTCCTTCTGTATTGCATCCAAGTTCCTAGTCTTTTCCTCTGCATTCAAACTGCAGAGATCGGGGCTGAAAACACAGCGTTGTTTTTCAGTCTGTACTACCGGTGAAAAATAAAGTTGGTAAAGCACTTGCTTGGATTAGGATACGAGTGCACTTAAAGGAGAACTTGTTTCATCTCTGTTTACAGGGCTGAGGAAGGCAGCTGGGAAACCAGCTTGGTGCAGTGCAGTGGGGTTGGTTAGCCAGGAGGTGGCAGCTGAAGTACTCCTTTGCAAAGAATACTCTTGGAGCAAAAACCAGCCTGTAAATAGCACAGATCCTCCGTCTCTGCTTGGGAAAATGCTGTACTTCATTAACGCTGTGCTAAACAGAAAAGTCCTAATGGATGTGTGTTTTTGTCCAATAACCTCAAGCAACCCTCCCAGCCTTTGCATTAATTCTGAGTATTGTTGTGCAGTGGCATTCACAATTAATTCAAAGCTTGGAAAAAAGCGCTTCTTTGCCTTTTCATGGCTGTGTCTTTTCTGACTGACTTGAAAATTGCTAGATAAACTCTGAGCTTTGAAGGATGGCCTGTTTTAATTTCTTTGGTTCTTTCCAGAGGGTGATGTCCAAATTTGTTGCACTTGGAGTGCTACAAGTAGTCAGAAAATAGTGTTCCAAATGGCAGTGATTTTAATGTTGCCAGTTGGGTTTAAGTGGTGTCAACACAGCTTCCACATGACTAAAAATCTAGTCTATACATAAATAAATAGGCCCAAAATGTCTGTTAAGTTTGCAAGGTAACACAAGTAAGGAGCAATCAAAACACGGCTCCCCAGGTAGCCCTTTGCTATTTTATCCCTTACAGAGCAGGAGTTCCTTATTAGAGGGTGTTGTCAACCAGCCAGTTAATCTTATAGAGGAGATGGCTCTTTCAGATGCTTGGGTTAAGTGGTTAGCAAACAACAAGCTACAGCTGGCCTGACTTCTGTTTATAGAAAGAAATTGCACAGACAGCTGGAATCATAGGTGTTTAAAACATTTTTCATTCTCACTAAGATGGAACAGGTAGCTGAGGATTCCTAGTTTTGACTAAATGTTTGGAGCAGCCAGTTCTTCAACTGTACAATTTTTAAAATGGCAGGTTTTACAACAAGTGAAAAATATGCTTTTATTCCCCATTAAACTCAAACTGACCAAAACCAACCAACCAACACAAGTTAGAAAAACTCCCAAATAAACAAGCAACACCCCCCTCAAAAAACCAAACTAAAACTACCACC
>VZRO01006135.1:222781-241483 GCA_013397915.1 Daphoenositta chrysoptera
TTTTTTTTTTCTGTTTCTAACAGATGATAAATAGTTGCTCTTGGGGTAGTAAATCCAGGCACAACAGAATGGGAATTCTGTTTTTGTTGGTAATGGAAAAGGACCCAGGAGGCTTTGGGATGTTTCTTTGAGCAGAGGATGCAACTGCATTAAGGCAGGACTTCATCAGCAGACCATGATGTGGAGACAACAGGTATGTGAGAAAAAGCAGATCTAAATACCCTAAAACTTACCTTTAAATGAACTTCTACTACTTCTACTTCTCAACCAAGGTGGTTATAATATTTATTGACTCTGCATATTCAATTGTCCTTCATAATATCCTACAATTTGGCCTCAAATTCACAGACTGAATTTTTGTTTTGTCCATACATTTGTCTACACTTGTATCTTTCACTGAAATTTTGCAGGTCAATGTGGCAACTGTAGGATACCTGGAAGTAAATAAAAAATAATACAATACACCAGCTGTTAAGGATCTTTAACACCCAGTGGGTCCAAAGTGTGATCAGGAAAAGTAACTGAGTTAGCTTGGGGTAGTCTGGTAGGGAGAACATAAGTTTTTAGCTTGAATTATAGATTAATATATGTTATATGTTAATATATAATATTATATATTATCTCTCAATCTCTCTATCTCTCTCTCTATCTCTCTAGCTCTCTATTTGTCTTGCAAAGTTTTGCCTGGCTTAGGTTATTGATCAGAGTAATGAAGGAACTCTCCTTTAGCCATACTTTCAATAAAAGATTGGTTGTAGTTGAGCAGGGATGATTTTGATCCAAAATTGTGTTAGAAAATTATATAGCATCAAATATGGTCCACTTACATGTTCCTGATCTCTTTCATTGTGTTAATTTAGGAGCTGCCGAATTTCCTGTCTGAGGTCTTTTTATTTTGGTTTGATTCCTTCTTATTTAGGCAGCTTTTGTTAGTGTCATTTGTCTACTTCTTTCCACTTGCCCTGTGAAGATTTAAAGGAAAAAAACCCTAACAAACACGAGGAAGAAAACTGTCACTGGCATGGACTTGCTGGCTTTACTGAGGGCTGTAGGTGTTACGGTTGGAAATGGAAAATGGAAATGGAAAAAAGGTGCTCACCTACAAATCCCAGGAGTCCCAAGCAGGAGCCTGGGCTGGAGACAGACCCGCCCTGCCTCTGCTGCCCTGCACAGGATCAGCTCGCACGGTCTGTGGGGAGAGCCACCTCCTAATAATCCCTCTGATGTGAGAGAGGGCTGTTCTGAGTCTGAAATGAAATAAAACTGTTTCAAGGGAAATGAGGGGGAAAACTGGAAGCGTTAGCTCCACTGAGAGCTTAAATGAGCCCCCGGGCATTGTCACTCCTTTTGTTTACACAGAAAGAGAGGGTGGCGTTGTCTGGGGAACTGTGTTCTTCACCTCTGAAGGATCTGATGATCTGAAAGATGAATGTTCAGTGGTTTGCTTGGCCCATAAGACTCTTGCTTCCTGCCTCTGATTTTCTGGCAGCTGAAGGTACAGGGGAGTAAAGCTTTGTGAAGAAGGCTGTTCTCTTCAAGAGAAAAACTTGTAATTATTTCTGATGAAAGGATTTTAAAAG
This sequence comes from Daphoenositta chrysoptera, assembly GCA_013397915.1. Taxonomy (NCBI): domain Eukaryota; kingdom Metazoa; phylum Chordata; class Aves; order Passeriformes; genus Daphoenositta; species Daphoenositta chrysoptera. Next base: position 224,362 of record VZRO01006135.1, read on the forward strand.
CTTATGTCATTGTGGGGCCGCTGCAGAGTGGTTCTGAGTCTTAGGACAGAGGTTGTTCTCTGGTGTTCTTTACAACCTTCTGGTTAGTTTTTTATTTTTTGGTTTTTTTTTTTTTTTTTTTTTTTTTTTTTTTTTTTTTTTTTTTTTTTTTTTTTTTTTTTTTTTTTTTTTTTTTTTTTTTTGCTTATTTGGAAAACTTCAAACAGTGTGATCTCTCTGAGGAGGAAAGGGGAAAAGGAGTATTTATTATTTCTTTGCTCACAGGCCAGCACTTTCTTTTTAAATAGTTATGTATAAATACAGGAAGAGGACTCCAAGAATTTCTGCCGTCAGAAAAAGATAGTTGAGGACAAAGGAGTGATCTTCCCTGAGACAAGTGTTGCTGAGGAGTAATTACTAGCAGCATGCCCATCAAGCTGAAACTGGTTCTGGGCTTTCATATCTAGTATAAAACTTTTGCTATCTAGTTAATATAGACTGGATATATCTAATATAATATTGGTGCTGTTTAATTCCCATTGAAAAAATATTCCAGACAGACATGATCTCTTTGAGGACAAGATAGAGGATGAGTTATATTTTACTCAGCAGATAAAATCTTTAATTTTTTCTAAAAGAAAATATTTGTTTCTATAGAAAGAATGGAAGATACTTTTCTTTTCCTATTGTGAACTGCCTATGGAGCAAGGAGAAAGCAGTCTGTCCAGCACAGATCACATTGCACACAGAAGGAAAGTAGTCTGCGGGGACTTTGAAAACAAAGATAAACAAACAAGCAAAACAACAACATCCCTTTTGGAAGAAGATAAGATATTGCCCAGTTACAAATGTTCATCACTATCCACAATTGATTTTTGCAGCAATCTTTTAAGTGAGTCTCTAATATATTTCCTTCTTTTGTCCAGTTCATGTTTTGTGTAATAAGATAGTTCCTTGGGACTGACCACCTGTTTGCACAGCTATGCTGACAATATCATTCATTATTTGGATTCTGTCTGGGGTAATACAGCATTTTGACCAGAACCATTTATAATCAATTTAACAGTATTTATGTGACAATTTTGGTTCACTGCAGAAGTAAAATAATCAAAGAGCAGTTATTAGAAAGGAAATGAATTTAACGTCTTCTTCAGCACCCCATTTTAGGATTTATTCTAATTAAAATAATAGAAATATTAAACATGTGAAGGCAAATCCCCATACTATTACCTTTATGTCTTAAAAGTGAGAGAAGATTCTTTGGATTTATGCCAAAGTCATTGGAAACTGAGCCTGACTTTGACTGCGTCTTCATGTTTGTCAAGATTTGTAACTTCCTGGTGGAGAGATGAAAGAAGACAAATATTTTATTCTGATGTCCTCCAGAAGAGTGCTTTTACTCTGATTACAAAGTTCCCCCCAAAATTCATAATGCTTCGTGAGTTGAAATGGGGCTTTAAATTCCTGGTAATACCCAATTGTATATTTGGGAGCCAGGGTCCTCAGGACTCCCAGATCTGTCTTCTCTGGCAGTGAATTATGTTGTCCAAAAGAATATGTAGCATTCATACATATAAAGTAAGACATCTAGGAAATGTAAAAAAAAGGATATAATAAACGATAAACAGAAATAAATGCCTGTTTTTCCTTGGTAAAGTCTTGCATAGCCAACAATTAAAAATATAAATTATTCCTTCAAAATTGTTTAAAGAAATAATCTAGGCTTTTTCATTTTTTCATTTAAAGCAACAAAAAAGTGGCTTTTCGCCCTTCAGACTCAAAAATTTCACTGTAACCATCTTGTACAACATTTAGTACAGTGTAGCTCTTTACTGGAGAGAACATAAAATTCTTATTGAAAGAGTTTCAACAAGTCATTTCCATAGTTCTCTGAAGTATTCTTCATATCCATGAAGATTATTATGAACAACAAGACTAACATTTTAATTTTTGTCCGTTACTGCACCCCTGAGACAAAATGCCATAGCAACAAGGAGAATGGCAGTAAGGTCATATGCTCATTCCCTGCTTGGCTGTGGGCTGCTGTACTATACCAATATTCATGACTAGAGCTTACTACTATTTACCTCTGGCATGTGTACTTCCCTGAGGCCTTGGAACTGAAAAAACCCTGCTTTTGGCAAGTGGCAAGTCTGGTCACTTCACACCTAAGATGTGGTGTTAATAAAGAACTAGCAATGCTTTTTAAAACTTTATGCAAATGATTCAAATTAAATTTATTTAAAATTATGAAGGAGAGCAGTGAAGTTTTAATGAGTAGCTATGCTGTGCATTATCTGTGCACAAAGCAGATGTAATGATGCATTATAAATGCTGAGAAAATTTAATCAGTGTAGAAAAAAATATAATGAAATGGTTGTTTAAACACTGCAAAGCTAATGTTATAGTAATTAGTTCCCATTGAGCAAGACATGGTGCGTATTATCTGGGCTGTGTTTGATTAGTGATCCTGCGTATGACATCTTGCCTTTTCTTAATTTTACTTCAATATAATTAAAAAAAAAAATTAATCCAAACCCCAGCTAAAAATAAAAAAGCAAGCATGGCATCAAATTCAGTTCTTCTCCTTTTCTAATACAGTCTGCATAAAAGTCTGCTCTGATTTACCGTGGCTATATATGAGGAGGCTGAACACTTGTGCTTACAGAAAACATGGTTCTGTGGAGATTGTGGTTTTTTTTTTCCCCCTGAATAGTAATATCAGCAGTATTACTTGTAATTATACTCATATTTTTCAAAATGTCCTTGTAGAAGGTGAATTGGAATATAGTGAAGTTTTGCTATGCATTTTTCCTGAGATTTCTTCTAAACGAGTAAAACATGGATTTCACCACTGGTTTGTCTCAGTTCTTCAGAGCCTGTACAGACACTTTTTTACTAATAGCTGTATGCCAGTCCCTAAAAGGAAGCATATGGAAAATTCTAATCATCAGTTCTTTTACAAATATAAAGCTTGGATATTGATAAGCAGGGGATTCTTATTCATCTCGTCTACTGATAATTATTTTTAGGACCTGATTAGGGCTTTTACATTAGGAACTGTCTTAAAGTCATAGAGATTCTGAATTGTGGCTGATAGCCTTTTAGTCATGTAGGATCAAAAATGATAGAAGGAAACTGAATTATTTTTGTAACCTTCAGTCAATGACACTTACTCCAGGTTTTAAGATGTGTTCAGCTCTTACTGAACACAGTGATGAAGGACTTATGAGAATTAAATTAAAAGCCATTAATGGAAAGTTTAGAATCCACTATCTCGTAATACTGAAGACCAGAACAGGAGGAGACTGTTTTGCAAATGTGGAGTAACAGCTATCTGTAGGGAAAACAGATGTTGAGAAGAAAGAGTAGACTTAGGAAAAAAAAAAAAGAGAAAAAGAAATTTGTTCTCCCAGTATATATAATTGATAACATAAAAGTACAAGTGGACAACATGCTGCTACATTGCTAACTGTGCATGCTCTGGTCTTCACACAAACACCACCAGAAGAGTAAAGAAAAGATTTATTTTCTCATTTTCAGTTAGAAGCATGCAAATCTTGCATGCATCTGCCTTCTTCCTCTTACTGAACAAAAGAATTTAATTGTTGTAAAACATGAACCTTAACTGCAATTTTAATAATAATTTGTGTGTAAGACCTAAATTGATATTGTCAAGGTAAAGTCTGTAGATGGCTTCAGAGTCAGTAAGAACTTAATGTGATTAAATAAATGTTAAAAAGAGAAAAGGTCTTCAGTGAAATATTCCAAATTTTACTTGTATGAGTACTTGAAAGCTTTAACAGCTTTGTAGCAGTCTTACTGTGGATTTTGGAGTCAGACCATTTCTTATTGATCTAATCACAGCTTTTTGTGTTTTTGTTTAATCACTCAGTTTTGTGGAGCTGGCATTATATACTTTTTTGATCCTAAGATACATAATAGTATATGTTTTTACAGTGCATATATATTGCTCAGGAAAAATGCCCATTCTTTTTGAATCTTTGGGATAATTTTGCAAACCTTTGATTCCACTCAAAGAAATTAAGAACACACTATTTCAGAAAGGAGTGGCCCACTGATCTCAGGCCTAGGTACCAGTTGGTACAATTATTACTGTTGGCATAAACCTAGAAATGAAAAATGATTTGGAGCTAATTTGAGAAAGGAACAGGTGATACTGAAATAATTTAGGATCAAGGAGAAAAGGAACAAGTGTCAGCTGCTCCAAGAATCATTGGCTTGTATCAGTGCAGCATATGGAAGGACAAATCATAAGCACATGATTTCATCATCTCTGGGATGAAGGCCTTGCCTTCAGAACAACAGTATGCAATATTTGTTGTGGGGTTTTTTTGGTTAATAAAGAAGATTGGGTTATGGCTCCTCCAGGAGAATCCTCCAGAGTCAGAAAAGGAGCCAAGACATGGCTTTCCTCCAGAAATGCTCTTTATGTTGTGGAGAGTCTTAAATCAATAGCCTCAAAGCTAAACTGAGCTGACAGTGAATCTAACTAGTATTCATTTAAAGAGAAAAAAAAAAGAACACAAAAAAAATCTGTATGCACTTACTGAGAAAATCTATATACACTTAAATAGTTAAAGTGCTTGGTTTTCCTTAATTAGGTCTCATGTTCTGTTTAAAGCTTTTTCTAAAATCTTCAAGTTGCTTAATGCTTTCTATCTTTGTGAAAGTAAATATTGTGTCACTGTGATGCATCCTACTTTGTTCAGGGACTACACTGTGGACTCACATCTGTAATTGCAGCCATGACATGAAGATACTGGGCAAACCTTACAGGCTGATTTATCTTTGTCAGAGGGGTAGCAATGCTCAGCCCTGAAATCCAGGATATACGTGACTCTAAATAGAGCAATTTGTCAAGTATTTCATTGACACAAATTGAAATGAAACTGAGTTCTCAGACTCTAGAGGTCACTTTGCAACAGGAAGAATTCATTATCTACGTATACACAGAGGAAAACTATTTCACAATTGAAGTTGATTTGTGAGAGATGGATGTACACACATAAAACTTAAAACTCATAGGTCACACTTTCAAAGTAAACTAAAAGAACCTACAGGCTCCTATCCCCTGGCTAATAGCCCATCAGTTCCTCTGAAAAAGGAAAAGAAGCAACTGTCATAGTAGTGAGGTCTACTGAGTGTTTCAGACTCTTTTCGTGTACAGAAACACACAAATTACCTGCTTCAAATCTTAGATGAGGCAAATGTCTTTTCATCATGAATGTGTATTAGAGTACTACACACATGGCATCCCAGCCTAAGAAGAATGATCTTTTTTAAAGTTCATGTATTTTATTTCACCTATGGTCTGCCTTCAAAATTTATTAGAGATGTGCTCCTCTCTGTAAGGTGTACTTAGATTTAACCCTCTTGCTTCAGAAGCCTGATTAAAATAATTCTTGGGTTAAAGCAGGACTGTCAAGGAAGAAGAAGTCTGCTATGCAGAAACAAACTCCACTTCTCTAATTTGCTCAAATATTGTTGGGAGGTGAAAAAGGAATGAGAAAAGACAAGAAGAAAGAAAAAGTAATGATAACATTATGAGGGGATGAAATACATGTTTAGAGCTGCAGGGAAATCTATTTTACATGTGCAGTGTTTTATGGCAGGGGACAAAAACACTGCTGGTAGACTGAAATTGTTGGAATGGGTGTCTGATCAGCAGTAACATCAGCATGGTCCCAGTGGTAGAGATTTTCCAGAGGGGAGGAATATTTCTTTTCCTTGCAGAATTTCAGCAATATTTAAACTCTGTTTTTTTCAAAGGCTGCAAGAGGTCTCTGCTTTTGCTTGTGTGGCCACTCTCTCTGGTTGAGTAGGACAGTACTTCACATCCACTTTGAAATATGTGAAAGATCCCAGGCTGTGGCAGAAGAGGACTGCTACTCAGGATTTTATTTCTTGCAGTGGCATCTCTTAAAGGCCACTGAAATGAATGTCCAGGTTTGACTCTTTCTTATGGGGTAAAAAAGAAACAGGTTGATTAAGAAATGAGTAATTTGAAAGCAATGAAAATGAAAGCCCAAAATTCACCCTCAAAGTGGAAATATGTTTTCTGTCTTCTCTATCTAGAAAACGTTTCATTGAGGCATCTAGTAGAGAGATAGCTAAAGATGTGTGGTACCTGGATGTTTTAGACAAATTTGAAAACCATAGAATACTAGGACTACCATGTATCCTTTTCCATGCTTTGTTCCCTCCTTTATAATAAGTTTCAGGGACGGTTATATTTCAGATTGTACTCTGATAAATATTAGTCTAATGTATTTAGAAAACTGAGAATGAGTTCAGGAGGATCATTCATTGCTCTCAATAAGGGTATTTTCAAGAAAAATTGTCTCTTCCTTATTATGTTTTTATCTGTCAGAACTTCACTGATATCAGAGACACTATTCCTGCAACTTTGCTGTTTGTCTGCATGAAGGATGCTGTGCTCTGGACAGCACAGTTCCCTGGAAAACAAGGCAGGCCCAACTAATAGCTTTTCTTTCTTGCAAGTGTTCACAGTAGTTTTAGTGATCTACTAAACAGCAGGTATTGGTTGGGACTATTTCTTTATGTTTAGCATCCATATAGTGTATAAACTGGTACTAATTATTTTAATACTAATTCTTTATTTGCAGAAAACCTGTTATACTGAAGCCTTTTCAGTCAGAAACATGCTTTCTGATTGATGTTTGCTCTGGGAAGAAAGCTTCCTTTGAACACTCTTATCCCATTCTGATCCTGCAGATGTCTCTTAATATGCTCCTAGTGGGTCCCCTAAAGTTTTTGTGGTGTTCTTTGTTCTGAAACACAGACAGACCAAAGCTCTAGTTTACAAAGAGAAAGTTGTGCCAGAAGCTGCAGGAGACAATGTTTATTTTGGAAATGCAAATTCCAGTGCTATGCAGTATTCAAGGAAACAAAGGTTAAAGAGATATTGCCATGGGTAGCTTGAAAAAATAACAAAATTGTACTAAAGTGACTGTAAATAGTTAATACTAAATTAATAGGCCAGAGATTTCTTGTGATAAAAATGACAACCAGAATTTGCTCAGCTTGGCTAGGAATATTTATTCTGGTAAATGCACCATGATTTAACCTCTGAGTAAAACAAACACCTGATCAAACAACAAACTTAGTAATATTGAGGTGCCTGATGATTTGTTTCTAAAAATACTGAGAATTCAGAAGAGAACTACAATGCAGTAGGAATATGAACTTCTCTTCAGTCAAAGTCTTAAATTATACTTGCACACTTGGGCCAGATTGTGGAATGTTCAGCAGATTTCATCAAATTGATTATCTAAATAGGAGCAAACTACAGGATAGTTGAACACTGCTCTCTGTAGATAGCTTTGAAATTGCAAAGGATAGCAGAAGAGAAAGTGGCCAACTTCCTTTTTCGAGAAAGAGAGAAGGTAGGAAACACTGAGAAGTTCAGATGTTCATTCTGACAAGTATTCTTGAAGACTTGGAATTATGGTCTGCATTTTAGGGTGATCTAGACTCCTCTGGAAACTGCTTGAAACAGCCTTAATGATCTAGTTTAGAAGAAAGACTGCTAAAGCAGCAAGTCTAACATAGACTAGGAGGGAAAACCAGTAAATCCAAGTAGTGAGAATTTTTTTCCTAATACCTGTTTGGAACTATTTGTACGTACTGAGACATTACAAGCCAGTCAAATTTGTTGGCTAAATTCTACTTAGGACATTCAGCGTACTTTAGAGATACACTTAGGGGAACATGGTGTTGCGACAAAATACCATTGCTTGATTACATGTTATCAATATATCAATAAAAATACAAGGTGGAACTGTAATAATTATAGTTGAACATTATAGCCTGAATTTTGGAATTCTGGATATATTTAGTGATTGATTTGTTGAGACCAAACAAAAAATAAAAATTACTCTTTGAGCACTGCACTTAAAAATGAGGCTTTTTTGTTACTGTGAAATTTCAGTTTCGAGGAGAGATGCAGTCACTGTATAAAGTCATTGAAGTCTATAACAATTACTGATGATGTTTTCTTTCTCTAATGATAAAACATGAATATGTTTGTCACATTTAGAGCCCTAAATTGATGGATTAAGATAATGTTATGACTGGATTGGAATTTGGCTGGTAGTTTGTAAATCAATCATTATTATCTGTTTGCTTTTATTATAAGGAAAAGGGAAGATACCAAGCAGTCAAATATTTACTTTACATTATAAAAAGCCTTATTTATCAAAGATAAGTACAACTATAAATAAAACTCAGATGGAAAAATGTGAATAAAAATTTTGGTCTTACATTTTATGGGGAAGAGAAAGAACTGCAATCGTGTGTCTTAGAGGAAGAGCACAGCTTTAATGGAGGCCTTCTCTTTCAGTGAAGAAATAAAATTTTCAATTAAAACAACCAAAGCAATATCTAAGAGGGGAAATATGAATGACTACAGAACTTTAAAAAATAGGGATTGTATAGAATGCTCTTGAGTGAGACTGGAATGATTTTTTAAAAAAGGACAAGTGTAGAAAAATATTTAAAATTACCTGTATATAACAGACAAAGGATGGCAAAGTCCATTTATATATGGGGATGCTAAAAAGATGATGCAGGGAAGAGACAAGTATTCATGACCATTTCTCTTCTGTATCTGAAAATAAATTAGCTGATGTGCCACTATCACATGAGGATGACATACGGCCTTCTTATCCACTAAGGAGGATATTAATTAACAATGTTTAAAGATAAACACTTCAGACAGAAAGCTTGGATGATTTGCACAGTCTAATACCACTGGTTAAGATGCCTTTCTTGCTAACATTAATATCCAATAAATGTGGAAGATTACAACACTTGTGAGAGGTATTTGAAGTAGAGAAGCGTAGCATGAGAAACTTGTTAAACTGAGCTCAGCCTTAGGCACTGTAATATAAAGGCCTGATATTGGATTTGATTAAACAAAACTGTAATGCAGTCAGTTCCACATTTTTCTATGGAAAACAGTCTTGTTCAAGCAGATTATAACTTTGGTTTCTTAAGGTAACCTCATAATAACTATCTGAATGACATTCATTCAATGAGATTCCATTTTTGAAAGGACACTAAAATAATATCAGTAAATCAAGTGTGTGTTAAAGAAACTCAAAGTCAGATAGTGGGTGTCACACAAAATCACCTTGAATAGTGGCATTTCTAGTAGATTTGTTGGATTACACACTAGATTGATTAAAGTGTTACATAGGATTTATTACCTGAAAATAAAAATAGTTATGGCTAAAAAAATGGATGACTATAAGATTATAGAGACTATAAGAAGAGTAAAAATTGGGTTTAATGACCTTACTCTGTATTATTTCAGCATATTTGATTTAAATACAGATAATTTCTGTATTCCAAAGGAAAAAAAAAAAAATAAAGAACCAAACTGAACTAGTTTAGAAAAAAATATAGATGTTGCAGACAGCATGAACTCCAAAGAAACTATCAGTGAGTAATTCCATCCCTAAAACATCTGTACATGCTTTCCTAGAATGAGTAATCTTGTGTGGGAGAAAATGGGAAGTGTATGTCTGGTTAAAGAACACTGTGTTTTGCACACAGTTCTGTAGTTCTGTTCTGAAAAAGGAATTAAGGAATAAGGAACAATAGAACAAAAATCCATCAGAATGTGGTGGAGTGTGTAATGCAAAATGTGTTAATGTGAGAGGCCTTTACCTCAATACATCTAGATCATCAGAGAAAGCAACTTAATGAGACAGAACAGCAGCTTCCTGAGAAGGAAAGGCAGAGTACTTAACCCTGATGAGACAGACCAGAAGGAAGAGCAAATGTCTGGAACCAAAAGTCAGACAAATTCAAGTAGGAGGTAAGGGGAATTTTTGTCTTCTTTGAGGGAAGGGGATGAATCACTTGGAGAAGCTGTCAAAGGAAGTGCTGTTTTTTTTCTGATACTCCCTATCCTGCTGTTCTTGGCTTTAGACTGAAAGACTGTTTAGAAAATATGCTTTAGTCAGACACTGTTTTGACTTTAACATCCCTGATTTTAGACTTCATATGAGGTCAGCATGGTAAAATTTAATGGTATTTCATTCAAAGGGAGTGAGCTGTATGTTGAAACAATCTTTATCTGTACCGATACGTGAAACAGAAAGAACACCTCGTGCTGTTCTCCTCTCTCCTCTCCTCGTGCTCCTCTTCTCCCACAAAAATATCAGAGGACACTATATCAATACTTCAAAAATTAGAAGAATTTGGTGTAATAGTTACTTGAGGTTCTCAAAAAATGGAGTCCTCTTTCATCATTACTTAGTATTGTTTAAAATCTTGTCTGGAGTAAGGAGCACACAGGCTCCAAGCCAGCCTGAGGTACAAACTAAAAAATGTGTATATTCATCTCTGAGCATTGCTGTCAATTCCTTCTGCTTGACTGTAGTTAAATGTCTTGCAAATAATAAGTGCTAAAGATATTTTGGACAATTTCTTCTTTCTATTCTGCTTCATATAACACATGAGAACAAAAATTTCCTATAGTGGTGATTGACTCATACTTTAGCCAGAATTAACCTAATCAGCAGTGACTAAATAGTGAAGATGCTGCACATTGGTTTCAGTAAAAGCAAAGATTTCAAAATCACCTTCCCATTTCCTATTAAAAAAAGAGTAAAGAAAATTGCTCTCCTACTTTGACTAAAATGGTCAAATGCTAAACAAGAATTTGCATTTATTGTATTTGTTATCTTGAAGAGTAAGAAAAAGCAGATGTGGTTTTTCTGAATTATCTCATTTATTCCTGTGCTAGCTCCAACTTATTCAATATTACCAATGGTAGGCAAGAAAATGAAATGCTTCTGTAAATTCTAAGCCATCAGAAATTCAAGGTTCAGAGGGTCAATAATAGAATCCTATGTGTTTTGAAGCCATAAATATAGCTAATCAGTCAATGCAAATTTCTTCATTGTTAACAATAAACATAATCTTTCTTCTTACACTCCTACTGTTTTGCAAATACCTTTTCCAAATTTCTTCAAGAATGAAAGAAATTATTTTTTTAACCTGTAGGAGGTGTATGTTAAAAATACACAGGAAATAATAGTGGGGCACGTTAACAGTCTAAGTGTAGACTTTTTGGAGTTGATGTTTCTTGGAGTTGATGTTGCTTTTGGGCAAGTTAAGAGCAATTTGGAAAATGTATTGAGTGGCAGTGGTGTCAAGGGGTACTATATTCATGGTGTTCAGTATGTCAGTATGGTAGGTACCCTCCAAGATGTCTAAAATACCTGCCTGTCTGGTTGAAATGGTGGAAACCAAAAGAGGGCAATGGGATTTGGGCAGCTGGAAGGTCCAAATGACCTAGGTAATGTGAGCAGGGCTTCACAGTGGTTAGTGTCTTGATAATTCTACTTTAATTTTTCTGTTTAATTACTGTAGATCTTGAGGAAGGTTTGGAATTATATAGATGAAGAGTTGATCCATCGTGACTGAGGTTCTAGTGGGAAAGAAGGCGTACATAATTCTCTTTCTAAATGGAATCCTCATTGTATAATCACAGATTCACCAAGAACAAGAAAAGGAGAAGCAGCAAAGACCTCTGAACACCACCATGCTCAGAGAGCAGATTTCTTACTCTTTGGTAACCAGTTTGTACCACAGGCTTTCAAATTCAGGGTGTTTTCCACACATTTCTTTTGCATCACTGTCATGAACGGACCCTATTTTTATCTTGGGGACTGTTACTCCACAGATGTTGGGTATTACTGATCATATCGAATGATCAGTATTGAATGACCATATTACTGATCATATGAATGGGTATTACTGATCATATGTCTGCTGTCTGTGTCTGTTGTGGCATTACTTGCCACAAAACTCACAAGGCAATGCTTTCACTAATAAACAGCTAATTGCCTGGAATGCAGTTGAAAACTTGCTTAAATTCAGACAGAAAAAAAGTGTATGTTTTCAGAGGAAAAAACTTCATGAGAGGAAACCACTTTGAGGCTCTTTAGATATGTATGGAGATACTGCTCCTGTAACCCTGTGGAGACTTCAACCCAAATTATGGTGCAGACTCAGAGATGCAAAGACTTGTTAAATAAATTTGAGGCTGGATTTATCTGCTCGGTCTTGGAATTCATAATTTTACACAGCTCTGCTTCCAACACCCATTTCCAATCTCTGGAATGATTGATTTGTCTTTGTTCCAGTCCCAACAGGGTTCCTCATGTAGGAAGCATATTTCCCAGTAGTAAACACAGCTTCAGGCACACATGAAATGAAGCACCGATCCCTGAAGAACATGAGAGAACTCCCATCAGTACTATAGGATAAAAAGAAAACAAGCCGCCCAAATAAAAAGCCCATGTTACAAGTACCCATAAAAACTGACCTTTCCTATTCTAGCACGACTGAAGTGTCCCACCATACCACACTAATGAGGACAACGTAAGTAAAATGTCAGCATGTGCATTAGATGCCCCTTGGAGAAGAAAATCCAGTAAGAATATTTAATGTTTTTTTTAAACGCTATCAAGCCAACAGCTGGTTGCAATCACAGTTACAGCTTTGGGTATTGTAGAGCTGTGGCTCACCAAAGTGGCCCACTGCTTGCTGACATTTTGGATACTTCTTTTTTAGAGGCTCTGTTTTTTTACTGTAACATAAAGCATGATACTGCATTCAGGCTGGAAGTTCTGGTTTAGGGTGTTCAGAATGGAAAGCTGTGTGTTGAATATGGGAACAAAAAATCACCTCCTTTCTTTTTCTCATCTTTCTTGTAATGAATATTTTTAAATTCCTCTCTTTAGTTGAAGAAAATTTGTACCAAGGAGGTGTGGAGTGATTCCTCATATCACTGCTTCTAGTTCAAGGCAAACACTCAAAGAATTTTGAAAAAATAATTAGTTTAAGATTGATGTCCTCTTACTTAGTAGAGATGAAAAGGTCAGGAAAATGGGTGAAATAGAAATAGCCTTTTCAAAAGCTCCAGGGTAGAGAGGTGGTCTGATGCAACCAAGTGGTGTCATGGCAGGAGAAGGGGGGAAGGTCCTCGCAGAAGAGTGAGAGGAGTTGCAGACAACATTTGCCACTGCTGCAGTTACTGATGTGTGGCTGTCAGAGTGATGCTTCCTTTGGGTGTGTCTTCAGACTGTCACAATGCAGAGCAGTCAGCAATGGCATGTGACACACAGAATGTTTAGGCTGCACCTTTTTTCAGACCACATCAGGAGTTGAAAAGCTGAAAAGTTATGAGCTGCAAGAGGGACTTCAAATGGCTGCTTTAATTAAGATGATCCCACGTACAGAGAGCATGCAGCTAAAAAATTTGTTTCACACAGGAGCCATATGTCCCTTGCTGTGGAGTCCAGGCAGGCTGTGCAGTGAGTTTGGCTGAGGGAAGGAAAGAAGCCTCTCTCACGAAGCACTGCAATAGAGATGTGGCTATTTCAGCCTTTGCCATGGGGACCGAGATTACATTTTTCACAGATGATTGGCACCTGTTCCCTATGCTTGACAGAGACCTTTAAATTGCAGGAGGATCCTTGAACTGTGCTTTCAACATGAGGCTCTATAGAACACTAAGTACTTTCTGAAATAAGGTTTCAGTCGTCTTATATTGAGCATTCACATAAAATGGAACATTTTGACCTTGTTATTTCAGTAAAAGGAGAAATGCAGCACCAGTCACCTCACAGTACTAGGATGTTTAGTCACCTCACAGTACTAAGAGAGATGTGCTGAATACTGTTTGCAAACTATTTGACAGCCTAAAAAAAATCTGGACAATAAATGCACATATGTTGAACTGTGTTTTGTTGTATATTTGTAACCGTTATGTAGTGAGTCTCTGGCTGCATTTGAGCATTTAGAAAGCCCACACAAAATCACCTAAAAGTAATCCCTTCTTTCAAAACACTTATTTTATAAACAGATAGATTAGAACTTTCCTATAAAAGATTTTGCTCTTAATAGACTATAAAATCAGCTGTTCTTATGTAGACTGCTGACTCTTCTAATTACCTTGTTAAATCAAGCCTTGTTTTGCTACAAGAATTTTTTTTTTTTTTTGAAGGGGAGATTCACAGAGGTGGTAGTAACAAGGACTAGTTCAACTAAAAATATACAATACAGCTTAATTAACATGTAAAGCTCACAGAGAAAATCATTCCTTCTAACTGCTGTATCATTAAGATTAGAGGCTGAAAAATCTTCCTTCCCGAAGGTTCTCAAGATAAAAATAAATCTGTGAGCTTTACATCTTTCATTTTTCATTTTTATTTCCATTCAGTTTTACTGATTGAGCACAAACTGTAGGAACCCCAAGTGTGTGCACACAAATGAAAAAATAAAGTACCTTTCTTTATAAGCCTCAGAAGCTTCAGAGGAACTGTATTATTTTCACTCAGCAAAAACTACTTAAAAAAAAAGGAAGATAAAACCATATTTGATAGCCGCTGAAAGAGGGAATAATCCAAATACAGTCATTATGGCACAACATGCCATGCAGTTTCAATCTGCTACACTTTAGTAGCACATCAGTCACAATGAGCCCATTGTGAAAGGTTTTCTCCTGTTTTTATAATTTTTAGGAGACCCCTGGAGGCAGTGGGAAATACGTATATTTTTGTGTGAGGGTGCGTGAACAAACTGCCTGTGCGACAATCTGAACAGCTGTTGATTGATAATTCTTATATGGATCCTAAAACAGAGATTTCCCAGCTGTGCTTGATGAGACTTATCATCTCATCTAACACCTATAGCTCCTGAAAGACTGTTCCAAATCTCATCAGACGTGAAACGTGAGATGGGTGGACTGCACCATGCAAGTGCACACTCCACAGAGCCCCCATTCAGGCATTGTGTGTCAGCATTTGCCGTCAGGCGGCATTTGGAGTCAAGTCAGAGACAGACAGGGACAGATTTAGCATCTTGCTCCAGTTGTAAAGGCAGCCCAGTGCACATGCAGAGGCCTGTAGTAGGACGAGCATGCCAAGGAGCTGCCAGTGCCTCCCTGCTACAAACAGCACCTGTGCTGCCAAGTGCTGGTGCCACTCCATGGCCAGCTCCTTCCACGCTGCCTCCAAATTATGAAGCCAATTCTCAGGACCTGACCCCTTTTTCCTGGGGGGTGATTGGGTGGTAGAACTAAAAATCAGGGTCCTAGTTCCCCCTTTCATGTGAACAATTTGCTTGACCACAAGTAGGGTCTCTGCTCAGTTAATAAAAGCCATTTCATTCAAGAAATGGGACAAAGAGCACATTCTGTTGTGTGCTACAGAGTCTAGGTTACCTAGAGATGCAGGATAAAGGTTATTCTAGCCTTATCTGTCTGCTACTCTGAATTGCCTTCAATCAAATCTTGCCACTGATGCAGGACTGAGAAATTGTTCACATCCCTCAAGTGTGGAGACCCACATTTTTCTCACGTTACATTTTTCTGAGATTGAGTCAAACTCATTTGCAAACAACAGATTCTTTTCTTCTCATCTCGCCAAAACTCGCTTCTTCTCAATACTCTGCAGAAACACTAGGTTAATTTCCATGGCTTGCCATTGTGTGAGATGTTCTGCTATTTTGTTTATCCTTAGAGGTAATGAACGAGAAATGGCAGTGGGATTTTCTTCCATTTCCTACCCAGGCTGCTGTGGGACAAAATGCCCACCAGAAGAATGCCCACCAAAATTGCCCTCATGCCTGCTGAAGCTGCTGATACAGCCTGCCCAAGATGCTGTATGTACTGCCTCCCCAGGCTGAGGTGTAACTGTGAATTTGAAATTGGCCTTTGCATGTGGATTTACTGTGCACTAGCAGTCTATTAGGACTTCAAATCCAGATATAGGCCTCCAGCAGTGAGTTAACCAAGCCCCCAAGCCTCCAATCACCTATAAATACACCATTGCTTCAAGAAAACTGTGAGGAGAAATACCCTATTCTAAATGTTGTGTATGTGTTTTGTTCTTTGCTGTCTCATAGTGGCATTAAGGGAAAAGTAAGTGAGAAACTGGGTTAGAAAATGCCAAAGTGGTGGTTGCCTGGGGAACTTGAATTCAGCTCTTTTTGCAGTCACTCATGTCAGTCTTTGAGCACACTAATAGATACTGTTATTTTAAAAATTTATTTCGTTTCGGCATGGACAAAGCAATTGGTCATTGACTTTTATTCTCTACTCAGAGAATATGACTGGCTGTTCTGGAACTGAAATTAAATTTTAGAAATTACATAGGAAACTTCATCCTACACATGTAGAGACAAAGTGTTAAGCAAGAGGGTCCTGGGTTATGTTAATGAATGAGAACACCTGAATTATTTTATTAATAATATTGATAAAATTACTGACCTTTTTAGATCCTATCTGCGTTTTTTTCTTTAGGACCTCGTATATTGATTTCATTCCTGATCATAACGTAGAAAAGAATGTTAACATTGAAAAACAAAGGATTGGTATTTCATGGCTTAAAATAAAAGCTGAAAACTATTATCACATCTGAAAACTGTTATCACAATGTTATCTGAAATACTACAGTACTGCCCTGATGCATGAAGGAAGATGTGCCTGGAGTGTCTGCTGAACTCAGCAGTAACTTAGTCTGCAGGAAGGATACTACTTATAACATAAACCCAAACAGCTGCTCTAGTCCAGGCACTTCTGCAGAAATACCTCTCTAGGGGCAAAATCTGACTATTGATTATGTAACAGTGTGTCGTGGATTGGAGCTGAAAATTAATTGGCAGCTTTCTAATCCAATAAGCGCTTCTGCGATTGTGCATATTTAAAGCTGGCAAGAATGCGGAAGAGCCTCTTTGATCCCGCGGCGGCGGCTGGGACGCAGGGAGCGGGGCGGGGGAGGGGAACCGCTCCGGCCCCGGCTTGGAGGGCCCGGGGCTGAGCACCCCTCCCCCAAATGCCAGGATAAGGGGTCCCCAAATGCATCGGGATCCCCCCCCACCCCCAAAACTGCATGGAAGTCAAGGAGCTCTCGGGGGGCTACTGCCAGGTGCCAGGTGTCCCCCCGAGAATATCGGGAGGGGTTTCCCCCTCCCCCACTCCCCCGGGTCCCCCGTGGGCCTGGAGAAACCGATTTTTAACCATTTCAAACCAAAGAAGCTGTTAAACAACTGACAACATCGACAGGGGAAGGTTTTC
>VZRO01006135.1:241558-361255 GCA_013397915.1 Daphoenositta chrysoptera
TAGGATGTCCCTGACCGGATAGACTATTGCAGTGACAGTTCTGGACCCACACAGAAGCAAAGAGGACCTCTTTCTTTTCCTGGAGTGTGGAAGGACTTTTTAAGGACTCTAGTACTGACCAGAAATTCCATGTTTGTTAATTTCTTTGTCCTCTCTCTTGAAAAACCTGAGAGGAGGTTTGAGAGCTCTGAGAAGCTCCAGGGAGGGAGCATAGGGGAATTGGCAAAAGAAGGAATGTGTTTTTTTTCTTTTTACTTTCTTGGTGTAGTTTTTTCCTGTTAATTCTATCTAGTAACAATAAACTATCTTTATACTGTTTAGAAGTGAGTAGGCCTGTTTTGTCATGTTTTTCTCCTAATTTATACATTTATATCTCACAAAAACAAATTCGTGAACTGAATCCCAGCTACAACTGGTGTTTCAATTTGTTCATTAAACCCAAAACCTGTTACACAGTGACAACTGTGAGCCTGCAACAAAGTTTTTGCGGGAACTGTACTTTTGCAGTTTGGCGTTTATTTTTGGTGCCGTTTCTTGTCTTTACACCCCGAGTGCCAGGTCTGTTTGTGTCTCAGATCACCCAGACAGTCTGGCCAGGATGCTCCAGAGCCCATTCCTTTCTTCAGGTTCAAGGCAGTGCCCAGACAAGCAGAAGAAAACAAAAATTAATAGGCACCTAAACCAGCTGTATTTTTTGAGCAAATAAATAATCAGCAAAATTACTACCTCTTACTTTATATTAGATTTATCTGTTCAGACATGTCTTTGCATTAATGAGCTACATTAGATTAGGGAAATAAACTGCTGAATTTCATGAAAATTAATGCACATAGAATTATTCTGAGATCACCCTGTCCTTTCTGCCTAGCTTTGTATAAACTGTAAGTTATAAAAGTTACAAAACCAACCAACTCACTTTGGCTTTTGTTATTTTCCCCCTCTACTAATCTTTCAACAGGGTCTGTTGAACTCCACTGTTCTACTTTTATCACCAAGCACAAATAGCTGTGGAGCAGTGTGTAACATCTTTCCCAGAACAGTCTCACAGGGAGATTGTGTGGGTAGGTGGAATATTTTTTGAGATGTTTTCTGATGGTTGTGTTCTGCCAACTGGCTTGTCTCTAAAACTACTTTCAACATATTTTTCAATCCAAGTTTCATTATTTTTAATTGTCACAAAAAGTCATGTGTGTCACATGACAGGACCATATTTACTGTCATAAAAGAGCCAAACAGTGGTCTTCTAGTAAGAGTCACAGTAAGGGACTCGTTAGAAATATTTTTCTGAAAAGGAAAAAAAGGACATTTTATGCCAAGTGGTACCTCTGTCTGCCATCCAGAACACATCTGTAATGAGCTGCTGCCAATTGCCTCTCCAAGTAGACAAGGTCTTTGTTTATGGCATTTCCTGTTCAAACATCTGGTGTTTTTAAGATATTTTTGGACAAAAGTAGCTTTCTTCTATGCCCAGAGACCACAAAGAGTTTCTCTCCTAGTGAAAGCTGTCATCCAGGTTGTTCTGCACAAATAGAAAATGAAGGGAGAGAACTTTTTCCTGTATGGCATAAAGGCAAGCGTGCCAAAATATGGTACTGTGAACCCTGAATGAATCACAGAATTGTTTCTGTCCTGGCCTTGAAACTCTATTGTAGACCTTGAAAGAAATTTCTTTATAAACTCTTACTTGCTCCTTTGCCATCACCACTAATAATATTCTTCCTGAAAAAGTTTCATGTTTTAAAAAACCTGTGAGTACTTCTTTATAGGAGACCACTGCACAGGTGCAGGTGCACAGTGTCCCTTGTGTGGCATCTGAATGCTCTTTACTAACTAGAATCATGTTTTAATGCATTATCTAACAGGCAGCAAATAGTATTTCCTCCCACGAGGCTGTTACATTCAGCCAGCTTGAGTGTAATGAGCAAGGTAGCCATTAGCTTAGGACTCTGCTCATTGCTCTGCATTGATGAATACAAACTGCCTGTGTTCCTCAAGAACATTGCAAGTGCTTGGGAACTGAGCATTGTTTATATAAGGAACTGTTGCAAAACCTAAAGATGACAATATATGAAGTCAGTTTATTTTTACCAGTCAGGCCACCTAGCTGGGGAAGTGACTGGGAAAAGATAAAATGAAGAAAAGGATAGGGCAAGCTGAAGCAAAAACAATACTTCCTTTGTGCAGATGGTTTTTATGAGTATTGCTGTCCAAACTTGGTCTTTGTTCAGCTTTAACTCTCTGTTGCTTTTATAGTCATGAAAGACAAAAACTAGGTCTTAAATCAAGAAAACATCCTATTTTAGAATGTTTCATAAGACTAGGTTTACGTGCAACTTTTTCAAAAGGGCTGAAACATATTCTTACAGAGAAATAAATACCTAAGTTGTGCTGTCAACTGAATGGATCTTAAGCACTTACTGAACTGTTTTCACTAATTGCACAGCCAGTCATTGGCCCAGGCTATGCAGCAAAATCATTAAAGTTACCTAGATCATATGGTTGATTGCACTCATCCTTTTCAGTGAGCAAACTAGTATTATATGCAAAGGGAGGCAGAAATAAATTGGACAAGAAAAAAGAATTTTACACTTTGCTTATGAAACATATATAAAAAGAATCCATTATTTCTTATAGTTCACAAACCAAAAGACCACTCTCTTACCTCAAAACTTTTGGTGTCAAGGTCACTTCCAGCATTCAAAGTGACTTTCTGAGCCATGAACTGCTGCAGAGCAGCTTCATATCATCCTTGTATGAGAAGCTACCTTTTATTTATGCAAGCTGAGGCAGGACAATTTTTGCAGACTGCCTGACTTTTTGATGCTGCCCATACAAGAGAGAAGTTTTCACCATTGTTTTCAAGGTTTAACAATACAATTCACAGCGTGGACATGAAGAATTTGATTATTAAGTCCTGGATTTGCTTTCCTTTACCTGAGACCAAATCACAGACCTCTTAAGACAGATGTGTGTGTGTGTACATGCAGAGAAGAAATTGAATCCCACACTTGTTGCTGTTCTGTTCTTATTGATTCTGTCAGTGATTTTTTGTGAGGAAACAAATCTAAAAGGGATTAAAAGTGGATAACGTTTCACTGTTTGCCCTCAAGACAGCTGGGAAGAGTTTAAAATGATGTCTTGTCTTTATGAGTATATTAATGCCAAGAAATCCCAACAAGCAGACTTCCAGGTTCATTTTGTCCTGGCTCCCAAAGAGGTTACCTTCTTGCCTACTGCACTGTCTCAGGGTCTGAATCTGCAGCCATCAGAAACCACTATTTACTGAGAGACCAAGGCAGTCCTGCACGCTGGACATGGTTTGCTGTGGGCACACTATGAAGGAAGCCTGGGGAGTGCCATGTGCTGCAGTCTGCCTCCCCACTGCACCACACCTCCTGGGGCATCCACACTACTCACACTTGCAGCTCACAATTATGTTTTTCAGAAACGTCCTTGAAAAAAACGTCACACGTGATCAGGAATGAAAGTGAATTTTGGAATGCATCCTGCCGTCCTGCACAGAGAAGACACGTTGTAAAGAAGAAGAGCTTAAAGAAAACCCCGAAGAGAACAGTCTTAATTTTTACATCTATATCTATATATATTTTCCGTGAATGTGGTGGCGTCTCTCTATATATATTCATATGTGCGTGCATCTGTGCGTACAAGCTATATATATATATACATATATACATATACACACATATATAAGTACTTATTGGTCTACCTCCATGTAAACATTAGAGAAAGAACAAAGCTAGGGATATTAAAGTAGGCAAAAAGCAGTCAAAGACCAAACATCCCTGTTCAGACATTGTTTGCAGTTTTGCATTTCGGCTTTTTGTTATTAACCTTGCTAATTAGCTTATGCCTCTCAAATTTTAGATGATACTTCAGGGATTAGCACAGGAATCATCATTAAGAAGTATAATATGGAGTGGCCAGGAACCAGATTTAGTTGATCTATACAGTGTAAAAGATAACGCAACAAAATATTCTTATTAAGAAAGGTGTTCTGGTGACTTTAGGGAGACCTCCCCCCTTCACACCAATGCTGTTTTTATGCCTATACAAAACCACAATTTTTAAATACTAAGTAAAAGGAAATATTCAAGGAAAAGGAGAGAGCAAGAAACAGCTTGGTTGAATGCTTTTCTAATTTTCCTTACCTCCTCTGAGCGTTTGTGTACCTATTGCATTGTTATTAAGTATCACATTATAGCATATTAAGACCATTTCAGATATTGGCTTTTCTGGTTGAGGACTCCATGGCTGCAGTGCCTGTGCAGCATACTCTGTCCAGGGTGTTAGTTTTATCTTAGTGTTTCTGCAAGCATTTGTATTTCTCAATGCAAATATGTAGAAGATATTTTTCCACCAGGTTTTTGACGTCATTAATATTGACTGTGCCTGTGAGTCACCTTGAAGTAAATTTTGGGCATTTATTTACGGTGATATTAATCCGCAGAGTAACAGGAATAGGAATAATGTGCTATGAAGGGGATGTTACCAGGTATCTAGAGGGTAACTTCAGATGGATGAATGATCATCACCCATGAGGCGGTAGATCAGCTCCTTGTCCATTAAATATTTTAGCTAAGTATTTAAAGGTAGTGGAAAAACCTGTTCACTTCACCCGTTTCACAATTTCTGAAATGGAAAACTAGATCCGAGAGGCAAATAAAAAGCACGCTTCATCAGTGGTATCTGGATGACTGTTAGTTGTAGAGAAGATGAATTGGATGAAGATCCACACTTTCTCTTAGTCCTGCACTAGATTGAATAAACTTGTCAGTGCTGTTGACTTAACTCTGTTAGCTTATTTGTGATGGAGGTTATGGGAACTGTCAGTGGAAACGTTACTGAGAGCGTAAAATAGCCCTGGATATAGGAAAAGCTTTATACTGTTTTATTAGTGTTAGGGTTTACATATGAACAAATATATTCAGGTTTGGATCTTTGTGTGGCTGGCTAAGTTCTTTTGCCTTGTGGGTAATTATAAAAATTCTAAAAATTACCTTATGTAATAGTTTAAAAATGTTTAAAGCAACCAAGAAAAATGTGAATGCTTTCAAAACTCCCCTCCGAAAAATTATCTGTATAAATTACAGCTCAAGCAGCATCAAAGTCTTCTAATCTTGATGCTATTTTTATTCTCTATTGGTATAATTGCTTCGTGAATCTGACTGAAAGTATCACTTCAGTGAGGGAAATAGAAAAACTAATTAAAGATACTTTCAAATAGCCTTTTGCAGACAACATTGCAGTGAGCAAGACAAAACAATCGGGGGAAGCAGTGGGAGTAATTTTAGGTAACTTGTAGATTGATGAAGTGCTTCAATTTTTATTCCTTAATGTGTCCCAGTATTGAGCCAGTGGGACAAACAACCAGCATTTACTTAAGATAGGCATAAAAGAAAAGGAAAAAGAATGAGAGGATCAAACTGCAGCCAGAGCTAGAAGGTAAAGTCAAAAAGCTTGTTAATTTAGATTGCTCTGAGGTGGCTCACCATCCTCAAAATTATTTTTGAGGAGGAAACAAAGGACAAAGCAATGCCTTTTGAAGTCAGAGTCCCTTTTTTCTTTTGGTAATGAAGTCTGACAGACTGTCTTTGATCTTTGAAACAATCTACAAACTTGTATAGCTTTGATCGCTAACATAATGGATGTGGTGTTATTTTCTGTGTATGTTGAAAGTGGGTCTTAACCAGCCTAGTTAGTAGGGGTGCTAATTGAGATACAAAGAAGCCTTACCTTGAGCATGGAAGCAAAGTCTTGCTAACAGAAGACACACCTGCATTTATATCCTGTCTCTTCAGTGTGAAAACCTGCAGTGGAGAATCACAGACCGCAGCGCTCTGTAGTGCTGCCTCCTCTTGTCATATACTTGTGGTTTTACAGGATTAACACAAGTAGGTTATGTTTATGTCTCTCAGTTTGTATAAGCTTTATCTCGCTGTGTCATATTTCTGGAGAGCCTACTGGTGCTTGCCAGCAAACACTCTATTAGTGCAGTAACACGATGACAGGATTCCCTTTCTCTCGGTGGAGCACCGCGGTGAGCACTGCCAGACAGACACAGGAAACGTGCTTGGGGAGAGCTGCTTCTCCGTGCTGGGCTCTCTCAGGAAAACCCTTACTTTGTTAGAGAAACAAAGCCCAGATTTAGGCCTGACACTGCAATTTGATGAACTGTTTCTGAAATAAAGGGGTGGAAGTATATGACTTGGTGGCACGTACTGGAACAAACAGGCTCAAAAGTCCTGCAATGGGTTCACATATGTAGAGCTGCTTCAATTATTAGCCACTGGAATCATCAGTTATGTTAATTTAGAAGGCAATTTTTTTTCTCTGTCTCATTTATGATAGCATTTTAAATGCATGGCTCTTCTCTGAAAGCAGAAAGTAGAGAAAGGCTGGGGAAGGAGGTTGAGTACAGCTCAGCTGTCCCTGGCAATGGACAATAGTACCTGCCCGAATGAGCAAATGAACCACTCTTGCTGGTAGGTGGTGCTTTTATACAGTGATAAAATGCAACAAGACCAAATGGGATGGCAAAATGTTTATGGGATTAAGGCTGTATGACAAGTGTTATGAAAAGGTTTTTAAACCACCATATTCTGAGAGGGTTAACTGAGATCACCACACTAAAATGATTTGCTTATGAATATGTCAGGCTCATTTTTAAAGAAATAACACACTGGAGTTCAGGACTTACTGAAGGCTGTTGTTTTCAAAAGGCTCCATCTAGTGTGATGAGTCTAAGCAGAAATAGATGTGCCTGGAAAGTACACAAACGGAACATAAACTGAAGCTTAATATATTTTAAAAATAGCTTGTGATGCCATTGCAAGGCCTGAGGTATTTAGTAGTGAGAGAAAAAAAATTATCAATATAATGATGGTATGTTTATTAATCATTAAAATGTCAATATTATTACAATTTTAAGGAAGCTGAACAGCTGAGGGAAAAGGAGTACCTTCACTTCTTTAGCCCTCACACACCTAGGCTGGCTGCATTTGATCCTGAATCGTTGGGCATGTACCTATTGTACAAGCAGGAGTAATGACAGAGCTCTGAAGGACAATTCATGTAGGAGCTATAGATCTCAAAATCAATAGAGTGCTGCAGAAAATAATGGAAACCATAAATGTCATGATAAGGAAAGGCATTAATGTCAACTAATGGGCAGGAGACATGACTGACTGAAATCATGTGAAACTGAGGTGACTGTACAGTGAAGGAGCAGTGGTACTTCATTTATCTTGCAACAGAAGTCTTGTTATATTATGGTGCCTTGAATAAGGGGTATATCCAAAATAAAAAAAAAATGGGTTTTTTTTGTATTGTGTAAATCGTATGAGTTTATGAAATGGGGCACAGTACCGTCTTTTACTACATTAGTAGTAAAAATAAATGAATAAAACATGGGTATGTGGCTGATGACAAAGGCCGGTCTGTTGTACATGGTAGGTTTTTGCTGTTGAGAGTTTTCAAGTCTTTCTGCTCTGACTTCCCCAGTACCTTCCCGTGTTTTGCCCGGGAAGCTCTAGGTACAGGAGCTTTAATTTGAGCACGGTCCCTGCCAGAGCAGTGCTTGGAGGGCCATCTGCCTTTGTGGTGTGGCTGTGACCCCAGGACAGGAGCGCTCCAGGGCATTTCTGTGGCACCTGGACTGGCAGCTCGGGGTGCTGCACTCTGAGGAGGGAGCCCCAGAGAGGAAGGCAGTGAGGTACTCTCTAGGAAGAAGTAAGGTCCTTTTCAGGACCTCGTTAGCAAAGACAGAAATACTTCATTGTCTCCTGCCTGGTTTTATGTAGAGCTTTCTATCTGTAACAGCCACCGTCTGATATTCTTATAATGGTCTTTCTACTGGGGTTCATCTTGAAACTAATTCTATTCTACCCGACAAAATCCTCTATCCTGGACATCAGCCAGATTTTTGTCTTGTTCTCATGGATTTTGACCTGTGCCTGAATTCGGTCAAGGGCTGTGCTATTGTACCATATCCCTATATCAGAACGACTTCTAGTTTTTCTTTGCTATTAGGCAAAGTTGCAGTAAGGAAAATAAAAAAAAAAAAAAGAAAAAAGAAAAAAAACCCCTACAAACACAGACAAAAAAAGAAAAATACATCTAAGGGCAGTAACAAAATCAGATTCTTTTTGTCAGAGGGCTTCTGTTCTCCAGCAAGTATATCTGTTTGCTTATTAAAAAGTATGTGGGTTTTACTTAAAGATTTACCAAGAGATTCGCCTTGCTCTCCTGTTGGGCCGCACACATTTAAGTAGTTGAGTATTTAAGAAAAAAAAGAAAGCACCAGAGAGATTTTCAGTTATAATGTAAGCTTTGAATCAGCGGCATCAGAGACAAAACTGGATTAATATAAATCCTTCAAGGGATAAAACACATTTGCAGATTAACCCTGACCTCTGCTTAAAAACTCCCAAATTCTCTTTTCTCTATTGATTTATCTAAACAGGGCTGCCTGGCTGCACACAATGAAATGCATCCTCTGCAGGTCAATTAGCAGGCACCTGGATAAGATTCAGGCTTCTGTTAAAATCCCATTAGATGCTACTACAGGCGGTTGCTGCATGTTTTCTACCAATATGAATATTGTATTTAGAAATGCAGAGTAGATGGTATGAAAATTTTGACAGCTATAAATCTCGTGTTTGAAGTGGACGGATTTATTGACTGCTGCTGTCTCTGAGATGGAGAAAAGGGGAAATCTGTTCTAGTCTTTTGATTTAAAATGAGAGAGCACTATTTAGGGATGATTGATGGTTGAAAAGTGACATACGAAGGATTATATTACCCTAGATAATAGGTTAAACAGGAAAGAGAGGCTTCTGAATTTAAAGGCACTAAACATCATTTTATTTCAAATGAGAAAAATCAGTGCAAGTATGACATGGACATGTTCATTTATATTCTAGACCAAACTAAAATATCATTCTATAAATTATTAATTCCAGTCTAGATGTGTGCCACCCTGAACTATTGTCTGTGTCATGCTCCATTTCATAATTTTTCACATCCTGAAAAGAGATATTTTGAGTCCATCCTGAAGCTGTTCCATGTCCATTCACCCCAGAAATTTAATGTTGCCGTATAAAAAACTGAGATTATATCAACCTGTTCACTACCGTATGTTGGGTTGCATCTGTCTTGTACCCCATGGAATTGTAATTGGGAAGGTCACCAGATTTTTTTTTAATGTCAGGAAATTTCTTGTGAATTGAGGATAAAATTATGTCTCTGTTGAATCAAAGAGCAAAAATTATTTTGCTTTTTGTGGAGCTAGCATTTTACTCGAACTTTTCCACATGTCTATATTTAGGTTATGCTCCAAAGCACACAGAGAACAGATGGGAAAATCATTCAACCTGCCTGTATCTCAAGTTTCCAATCTATACAACTGGGTGGATAATATACACATCAGCTATTTTAATAGTTATTAATGTTAAACCATTTGACAGCTTCGAATTGTGATATAATCAATACGAAGTTACTAGACATTGTATTATTAATAAAGCTTTATAAAAATACAGTTGTATTGTATCACTGAACATAAACATGTCTTTTAACTAGTGTTTATCAAGTAAACACTGTTAAGGGTTGATTCCCAGTGCTCAGATACTGAAAGGTCCTGTTACTGAAATATATTGAGGATTACAAGTGACTGCAATAGTGACTGCATAGCTGCAAGGCCCAGCTGCTTTTTAAATGCTTGCAGTCATGCAAGAGTTAGGACTGGAAGAAATCCAGTGAGTTGTGCAGTTCCCACTAAATGAGAGAACCTTTTACCACCTTTTATTACTCTTAACCTTTCAGTTTTATTTACTTAGAACTTTTGATAATATGCTGTTCCTATACATCTATAAAACACAGTGGTTTTATACTTTGAACTTTCTATTGGCATTGAACAAGTGAGGTGTTTTGATACTACCTAAAGTGTTACCACTTTTATGAAATGAGAATCTCTAACATCCCCAAACCCACAGACAGCTTAAATTGCTTTTAAAAAAAAAAAAGAAAAAAGAAAAAAAAAGAAAAATCAGGAGGAAATGCATATTAGATCATGACGCTGTTTTGAAAGACATACATCCTTGAGAGCAGACAGACATTAAACTGAAGTGACACTTGCTGTTAGTCTGTAGGAAGTTTCCCTGGAAGAAACAAAAATGCTGCTTGTTCTTGATGTGTTTAGTTACAGTCCTATCATATGTCTATAAGAATCAAAGTACTTTATTGCTTTAAAGACATTACAATTTTAGAGGTGCTGAGGTATAAGCTAAGTGTTTAAAAAGTATAATAAATACATATTTCATCATAAATTATGCACACATTATGGAACCTTTTTAAATTGTTTGTTTTCTGGATTAACTTTACAGCTGGGTAAAAGTAGCTTAGTAAAATCTTTGTTAGTATAAAATATTGCTCATGGATTGTTTCGACTGTTCCTTGGATACACTATCTGTCTGTCTTGTATGGTGGAGTAGGATGTAAAAGGTTACATGTGGAAAATAAGTAGGCACAACATGTGAGTGGAGGATTTACATATTAGAAAGAAGAATCCACTTTCTGGCAATCAGGCATGTCCAACAGCGCATTTTAAACTGTTATTGGATATCTTGGGTGTTTGATAAGTCACAGAGCCAACAGGGACAGAAGTCCCTTCAGAACAAAGGCTGCTTTTGTTAAAAACAGTGAGTTATTGGGATTACAGCATAAGAACTGTGTCAGTGTTGCTCACAGTAAAGGCCTTGGGGCCAGTCTCCTCAGAGGTAGGATGAGTGTAAGCTCACCACACCTGTCTTGTCCAGATCTTTATAAAAATAGTAGCAGCAAAAATGATGCTAAATAATAAGTCACTGAGACTTACAGGCTCCTTTCACTGTATGAAATATTAACTTTTCTTCTGTTTTTTTTTCACGTTTTAAAAATTATGGAGGATACATTTATTAATCTTAAAATGACAGGGAGAAAGCATAACTGAGGAATTTTGTTTTTGGAAATGGATGCAATTGTATCCTGGACCCTTTGCAGAGAATTTTTTCTTCTTTTAGGTTATCAAAAAAATGTCACTGGCAAACAGAGATAGTGTCTCCCTTTGGCAATTTGTCTCACCCATAAAAGACTAAACATTACAAAGCATTTATACCAGAACTGCTGTAAGGAAAGCTTGGATATATATGTATTACTCTAAAATAAATGAAAACAATTAATTTTAACTAGTGAACATAAAAGAGGAATTATTTTGGCTGAAAATTGGAAAAGGATTAATTTTATAGGGAAAGTCAAATTTCTGGAAAATAGGAGAAAACTTTGTTTCTCACTAAGCCCCTCTCTCTACAAGAGTTGCAGACATCTGTAACGTCTTCTGAGGCAGAACACAAATGTAATTGTGTATCTTCTTGATGAGTTACAAAAACAATGGAATTCTAAATGGATATGGCAAGTAAATTTTATTTCTTCTCCATTTTCGTGGATTTAATGAGTCTTTTATGGTTTTTATCACACACTAATGTGTATATCAACAGACAGCTATAATTCAAATGTGTAATTGCAATAGAAGATAGTATGAATCCATAAATAAAATAACAATGACAATTTAATAAAGCTTGTTTGGATTTTTAAAAATTTTTTATTGCTTTCTTTGTTAACATTTACCTCTAGCCCTGTATGTGCTACAACTCTCAAAAATTAATGTTTTTAATTGCTTACATAAAACTATTACTTTCACCATAACACTTCAAATACTCAGTAACATCAAAGTATCTGAATTATTTTGTAAAAACAGAGTTTGGGGTGTTTGAATGAATATATTATAAACTATGTAAATGTAAACTATTTATTAGATAAATTTCTCTACCAATGTTATAGTTTCCTTTGAAATGGTTTTCAAATCCATGCTTGTATTTATATGTTTACTTGTGTTTATCTGTATATTATTTCAGGACTATGAAAAATCATCCCAAAACAGCTGTTTCTAGTTACAGTGCTGCAATTGGCATGGCACTTTGGAAAATGCAAGTACTTCACTATGGTACCATTGTTCTGTTGCCATTCTCTCAGGATCAATATGGTAAATATATTTTTCAAGGAGGTAGGAAGGCTCTTCCATTAGGTATGCTAGTATTTCAGCAGAAGATTCTTTTTTTTTCCAGTTGAGTATGGTGCCAGGGAATACAGCACATTATTTTAGAACAGTTTTTATTTTGTTATCATGTAGCTTGAATTGGCTATGACCAGCTGTGTGCCCTAGTCTTGGATATTATGCACAGTGGAGTTGACTGACAGCCAGGAATCCTCTGTAGTCTCCAGTGTTGAAAAGCAGCGATAAACAGATGACACAAGATAGTCCATAAAATAATCTTCTTCTTCTGTTTGAAATGCCTACATTTTGCTTGCCTAAATAGGACTGCATCACTTCAGACCAATTCAGTATTCAGAGAGGGGTCTAAAAAAAATATTGAATTAAACATTCATTTACATTTTAAAATTAGTTTTCCTGGCTGTATTTGATCAAAACTAGGTTCTTCAAAGTTTCCTGTAATGAACATTCATTGCTGAATGTCAGCATTTGTGTTTCTGTTGTATTTGCTTTCTGTAAGTATTAGTGAGAGCTTGTGAACAAAAAATATATCAAGCAGAATTTAGGTTTACTGCAGACTGTGAAGCTTACATATGGTATCAGTAACCAGCTCCACAGCAGAAATTTGAAGTTATAAGGGTTTCATTGGTTGAGTCAGGGATCAAACCTAGTTACATTTGTGCTTTTAATCAGAGAAGAATGTGATTGTCTAAAGTTCAGATTTTAAATAGGCAGCCATATGAAAATTAAATACTCTAAATGTTTCAATGAGGATTTTTGAAAAACAAACAAACAAACAAACAAAAAACGAACCAAACACCAAATATTTAGAGAAATTGATGAGTGAGAACTTTCTAAGAAAGAAAAGGCAACACTCAGATAAATTGTTAAATGTTACCACGTCTTAAAATATTGGTGACGTTATTCTGTAACAGTGAATTCAGGGAAATAACATGTTTAGGAGCTCTCTTCATATCATAATTCTTTTACCTGATTATTTTTCTAGTTTTTGGTGCAGCTATTTATCAGCCATAATTAAGATTCTACCACCTGGTAATTATTAGTATTAGTCTAAAAATGTGGCACATATATGCAAGTGTTTAGGCGAACTAAATAACTAGTAATAGTAATAACTATTACTTTATTACCTACATTCACTATGGTGGGGCTTCTTTTTTTTTTTTTGTTAACCTTGAAATCATCAGGAAGAAGGCAATTTATGATGTCTGATTTATGAAACAGCAAAATCGTGCTAAGTCCTGTTTTCAGCAAAAGTGAATTTTAGTAAGACCCAAAGGAACATGAATATTGCATAGCATACTTTTGAAAGATAACTTTAAAAATGTCCTTTAAACCCTCAAATCTTTTAGGAAATTTTTTAAGTTCTACTGATTGTAAGTAATTTCTCAGCTGATAGAATCCAAGAGTGTTTTTAGCAATTCAAGTCTGAAGGTATTTGTCTAAATTATGGTACTGAAAAATGTCATAGATGGTTCAATTTAATCAAAGGCACATTTAAACCTACAGTCTTGTCAGCAGCACTGTCCAGCACTGGATGCTTATGAAGAGGAAATAGGATCATGCATTGAAATATGGAACTTGAGAGCCAGACATGGATCAGTATGAGATATTTTTTTGATCCAAAGGAATGTCATTCTCCATTTAATCTTTATTAAAATATGTGCATAACTACCTCTTTAGTCTGGTGTACATTTATTCTTTTAAATCTGCAATTGATTTCATTGATGAGACAATTTTATTTCCATCAGCATGAGAAGCATAGTAAAGGTGGCATTTATATGCCTCAGGGGTCAACTTTACTAAAACCAAACTGACATCAATGTAGTTGTGTTTCCGTTTTGTCAAAAGTCCTTCACTTTATTTGAAGGCCCAACATAATTGTGCTGAATTTGTCTCTATTTCCTTATTGTCAAATTCTGCAGTGCCATGCTCAGTCATACTGCACATCACTGGCATCATCCCTCATAGCACGAGCATGCACCTAGCTCCATGAGTCAGCCTGTATCCAAGGTCATGTGAATTGGAGCTGGAAAATATTCCTACTGATGTTTCTCATTTGGTGAGGAAGGAAAACATTCAGACCATTAGAAAGTTGGGACTGGATAGTCTGTTTTAGTTCTGAGGTTTGTTTTTGACTCATATTTTTTACTGATTACTTAGAGATTTTCTGGCTAGTAGCCATTCATACTGTTGGGTGTTTATCTGTTACTGTATGTCTTTTCATCAGCCATTCCTTTATAGGTATATCCCTTCTTACGGGATAAATCAGCTGGTTGGGTTTTGATTTTTCATTGTGCCACGGATCCTGCTGTGAAGATGCTGTCTAAGAAAACATCTCACTGAGTTTGGTAACTGATCTGCAGTTTCAGTGTCAAGAATCTTGTCCCTCAAAGTGGAAGCAGACACTGAAATTGGCAATGCAAGGTAATCTGGATCATATTTTTTCACTGACAGCAGTGTACCCGTAAAAGCCTTTTACCAGCAGACTACGCTGATAAAGAGGGCCAGCCAGCCCAGAAAGGGAACTCATCCTGGGCTGCATCAGAAGCAGCGTGGGCAGCAGGACAAGGCCCCTCTGCTCTGCTCTGCTCTGGTGGGACCCCACTGCAGTGCTGCATCAGCTCTGGGGTCCCGGCAGAGGAGGGACAGGGACCCGTTAGACAAAGTGCAGAGGAGGCACACCAAGATGATCTGAGGGCTGGAGCACCACTGCTGTGAAGACAGGCAGACAGAGCTGGGGATGTTCAGCTTGGAGAAGAGAAGGCTCCAGGGAGCCCTTATTGCAACCTTGCAATACAAAGGGAATACATACAAGGAAGAGAGAGAGAAACTTTAACCAGCCGTGTTGTGATAGGACAAGAGAGAAAGGTTTTTAAACCAAAAGAAGAGATTTGGAGTAGATGTTAAGAAGAAACTATTTACTGTGAAGGTGGTGAGGCACAGGAAGATTTTGCCCAGAGAAACTGTGGATTTCTCATCCCTGAAAGTATTCAGGGCCAGGCTGGATGGGATCCTGAGAAACCTGAACCTAGTAGATGGCACCTCACTGCCTATAGTGGAGGGGTTGAAGCTGAATGATCTTTCCTTTCCAGACCAGGCTGCTCTATGATTCTGTGAGTGTCAAGTATAGAGCACAAATGTGAAAAATTGTATCTAAAAATGTCTAATTCTGAAGATGATTTAATAAATTGGATAAGTATTCACTTGTTGCTGGAAAGTCATTGCTGCACTATACCCTCTTTTTTATTTCCAGTGAAAATAAAAGAGTATGATACCCTACAGATGCACACCTCTCTTTTTCCTTGGAAGCAGGAGATGACTCCTTCCTCCTATGTGTACTTGTGCTGCTGAACCTTTGGATGCCCTTTGTCTGGCTGGTGGATGGATGTTTAAAACCTATGCTGTGCCCAGAAGTGTTCTTTGCAGCATACGTAACGTGAAACGACATGAGTGGAAAGAAAGTGTTGGGCTGCAATGTTGAAGGGGCAGAAATCAAAAACTTGTGGTTTGTAGTTCAGTTATTTCGTTCTACATGTTTCTATTGAGCTTTGCTTTCAGATAGAAAAAGAACCAGTTGATTCCATGACCCCTAAAGAAATTGAATTATGAGAAATTTAATCCATGAAGCCGAGCTTCATGAGAAATTGCGTCCATCCCACTCATGCTCTCATGCAGGTTTAAGAAGTCCATTGCTGTTAAGGGAGGAGGAAACCAACTCAAAAATTTTTTCACCTTCTTCTTTCTCCTTCCTTTAAGTACCAATATTTTGTTTCCTCAGTTTTGCAAAAATGTGTGAGGAATATATCTTTCAGGTAACGTGTCTGCCATTTTCAGGAAGGCTCAGCTAGGAGTAAAAGGGGAGATTTAACCACAATGGGCCTGTGTTAGTAACACTGCACAGGTGCTAAGAGTGTGGTAGTGCATTCTGAGAAAAATCAAACAAGTTTTAAAGTTAGTTTACAAAAAAACCCAAATAGGTATGCAAATTATATTTCTTTCAAGTTATCTGAAAGCAATAATTCTAACTGTTTCCAATAAAGAAACAAATAATCAATGTGGGAATTGAACAACATTTTTGACAATACCTGAGAGCTGTCTGTCTTCCTCCAATGTAATTGAGAAATACATTACTCTTTAAATTACATTGTGTGCTAGGCTGGATTTATAGCAACCTAAAGAACTTCATTTAGTTTCAGATACAAGAAAAATAATTTATTTTTCCATAGAATTAATATTTGCAAAGCAGGTTTAGCTCAAAAAATATCCTCAGGTAATTTCCTGGCCAAGGCTACACCTCATTTTCTTGGACAGCAGGCACGTTGTTGAGATACCCTTTGATTTAGCTCTCTGTGATGTTTCTCACTTATTCTCTGAAGTATCATCTCTGGAAGATGGTGCTCTTGGGCACTGCAGTCAGCTTTGGGAATGCAGATTTATAGATACTATCATTGCTCTTATTCTCAGGTGTCTCTGCCCCGGAATATAACACCAGAGTGCTTCTGCTAAGGAACTATGTCTTGGTAGGGATCCATGTGTGTACTTTGTTACTTACCTGCATCCCAGGAGAGAAACTACGGTGTAACTCTCTGATTTTCCAAATCTGGCTGCTTCTAACATGGTATATATGCATGTTAATGCATTTTACTTGCTGGTGCTTTCTAGATGAGTAATGCTTTTTAGAACAACAAGTACAAATTTTTTGCTTACCAGGAAAGATATTGCTGGAATTCGCAGTCCTTCAGGAACAGAGTGCTCCCGTGCGGGTTCCCTGTGGGGTCAGAAGTCCTGTCAGCAAATCTGCTTCAGTGTGGGCTCGTCTCTCCATGGATCCACAGGTCCCGACAGGAACTTGCTCCAGCGTGGTCTTCCCACAGAATCACAGTGTCTCTTGGGCATTCACCTGCTCCAGTGTGGGGTCCTCCCTGTGCTGCAGATGGATCTCTGCATCCCCATGGACCTCCCTGGGCTGCAGGTGGATCTCGGCATCCCCATGGACCTCCCTGGGCTGCAGGGGCACAGCTGCCTCACCGTGGTCTGCACCAGGGGCTGCAGGGGAATCTCTGTGCCTGCAGCACCTCCACCACATCTTCTGGCCTTGGTGCCTGCAGGGCTGTTTTTCTTACATATTACTCCTCTCATCTCTGG
Organism: Daphoenositta chrysoptera; assembly: GCA_013397915.1. Taxonomy (NCBI): domain Eukaryota; kingdom Metazoa; phylum Chordata; class Aves; order Passeriformes; genus Daphoenositta; species Daphoenositta chrysoptera. The sequence continues at coordinate 258,828 of VZRO01006135.1, forward strand.
CTGCAATTGCAATAGGTAAAGGTGCTGTAACCTTTCCCCCACCTTAACTCAGTTATCCCAAATGTGCTGCCAACACCCCTGGTGGGCTCAGACTTGGATAGATCTGGGCCCATCTCCGAGCTGGCTGGCATGGGCTCTATTGGAATAGGGGAAGCTTCTTGCACCTTCTCACACAAACTGCCCCTGTAGCCCCACCTGCTACCAAACTCTTACAAAACCCAACACCAGAATTCAGCAAGTGTAAACCAGAGTGGCTCACACTTGACTCATATCAACAGCAGTACTCAGGCCTTTAGTACTACATTGTAAAAGGAAAATGGAGCCTATTATTCATACAGTATAGGAGATGCCAAAATTCAGACCCCACAAATCCTCTAATAATCACTTTTCAGCTAGCACAACACAAGAGAAAAGTGCAAAGTAATTGAACTATCACTCTCTGCCTTTAAATTGAAAGATTGTTATTATATTACACAGTGAGGGGACAACCTCTTCCCCAAAGAATACTGAATCTTTTAGGCCCATTATGCCCTTCCAGTTCAATGGCATTTAATTCCTATTGCCATTTAACTGCTTTTAAAATTGCCAGTCAAATTAACACATTGCCCTGCACTGCAGCCTTGGGATTTATGTTGGTTAAATCCGTCAAATGTCATGCAATTTCTGTTTTCTAGTTCAAACACAGTCTTTAAAAGACCTTTGGAGTAGAACTCATCTCATCTGTCTCATACTCTTGCAATTTTGCTGAGACATAAAGTCACTAACCTAGAGTTTTGCTGTATATGTGTATGGAATGTACAGTGTGTGAAGGGAACTGTGGACCAAGTGTTTGATCCACCAGTTGGGAAACAGAACAGCAATGCTTGGTCTCATATTTTCGTTTAATTTAGGCACCAGTTAAAATTTTATTCATGAATACGACCTTTTATTAGACACTCAGTTAATCTAGGGAATGAACTCCTGACCCATTTTTTCTTAGATAGTTATTCAATTGAGAGTAATTGCAGGAGAAACAGTGAAGAGATGGATGTTTCAGAATGCTTTTCTGACCCTGCTCTGGCCACCGCTCTTATATAAACCAAAAATTGGAAAAATCCTGTGAAAAATTGGAAAATCCCAAACTTTGTGATAGTGTTTTAAAAACTCGGGGTATGAAGATAATTTTGGATTGAAATTTCTTAGAGTTGTTCACACCCACTCCATGGGAATAAGTTCTTAGAATTATTTTGAGCAGAATCTTTATATTTTCTTTTAAATACCATGTGATATTAAAAATAATTTGTGTCAATTTGACAGCTGGCCAAATAAAGGTAAAGGGTTGAAGTCTGAAAATTATTCAAGTCATCAAACACTGTAAAAGGCAACTTTATTCTAGACTTAATGGTGATGGTTGAAAGAGATGTAAGGTGTGTTTTGAATTAAGTTTTCACAGCCATCCTTGAGCAAAGGAAGACTGAAGGAAGTTGACAAACACTTGGTTTAGGGAACTTGAACCATTTCAGAACCTTGGAGATTCTGCTTTTAGCACAAAGTGGATGTTAATTGTCCATTCTGTTTCATATTAATAATTTCTGTTATTTGTTCTTGCAACTACACTTACATAAATATTACTACTATCAGAGACATTTCTTTTAAAATTTTTTTTTCCTAAATCAAGAAGATTAAAAACTGGCAGGAATCAAGCAAAGCTGAAGAATGGTCCCATGTTTGTTCTTTTAACATCATCTTATATTCAGAGTTTGAAATTTCCAGATGAATATGCTCTTTAATGGTGGCTGTATGTATCTGCAACCAATACAGTTTCAAGGAAAAGGTAAGTATAGAGTTAGTTGATGGGGTTGTACAGGTATTTTGTCCTTAAACTAAAGAGTGGAATAACATCATCTCCTTTATCCTGCTCTGGCTGGGACGGGCTTAATGCAAATATGGAGGTGAAAGTAACTTCAACGTGGTTCACATGATCCTGCTTCTTGGAGGTGCTGCAGCACCCTCAGACAGCTGGTGCAATTCCTCCCACACCCTGTGTTCTGTCCAGCTGATGTGGAAAAGACATAGGAGATCTTTTCAGGAATTACCTCAGACCAGGAAAAGTCCTTTTGGTGGACTTTTCCAGAGCAATATGGGGGTGGTCGATATTACATTTTGGATTTTCCTCCTAAATATCTTTTTTCTGATGAATGGCTAGGGTCTGAGTAGTGATCACTGTCTGTTTTAAGCTCTGTCTTTAAGGAATCAGTGCCTTTGATTTGAGATGTGTGGGGAATGTTGACAACTAAGCAGTTTAAACAATATTTGCTGCGACTGCCTGCAACACAAGTTCTGGTCAAGCATGTGGGTTTTTTCCTTTCTTTTTCTTTGTGAACTACTATAGCTACTGTGTCAATAAAATGCTGAGATAGCCACCTGTTTTTTTTTTTTTTAATAATTTCACAATACAATGCAGATGAAATTTAAATAAAAGCTTATTCATTATTTAGACTTTGTTGTGGTCTCTGTTCAAAAATACATCTGCATTTTTTGGACTTCACATTGATGTTTTAGTGGGTTCAGCTCAGTTTACTTTAAAAGCAAAAAGGATTAGTGTCAAGCTTAGTTCAGGGCCTTTCAGATGAGACCTTTAAAAAGTATCATCATTGCTCTGCCAGATGACTGAAGTTCTCATCAAGCTCTTTAATCATTATGTGTTCATGGCTCTAGAATAACATTCGACTCTCAAGGGGAAAAATGAATCATCTTGGGGGTGCCCCTCTTCAAGTTATTTTCTGGTTTAGACTATTTATATATATACACTACTTTTTAAACTCAGTGACTACCATCTACACTGGAGTTAGAATGATGTGCACATAATTGAGGGGAAAGCACAGATTTCTGCTTTAATAAAGGTATGATCCCTATACTTTTCCCCAGTTTAAATTTCAGGATGCACATTCTTGTATGAAGTGTTTCCTACATGCCACAGAAAATTGCAAAAAACCAAGACCAAATCTGAAAAAGCATTTCCTGTGATTATTCCCTTGGTCTGTTGTCAGGTCTGATATACTATTTTAATATAGAAGGGGTTATGGTGTGTTACTTCTGGACACTTCAGCAATTTCCTTCAGGGCTATTACCGAGTTTTTATCTCCTTTTATTTATACTTTGTATTCTTGTTAATGTCTACTTAATCAAATGTCGATGTTGCTACTTCTGCTCCATTTATTTCATATCATTGGATAAACACACAGGTTTCCACAAGTATTAATTTTATAAAATTTTCTCACTTGCACCCTGTAGCGACTTTATGGTTTGGTTGGGTTTTTTTCTCTTTTCTGTCACAGAGGAAACTGTTCCTGCTCTTTACCCTTGGAAAATAAACAACCATCAAATAATATTTCTGCCATCATTTAAAGAATATTTTTAAAACCTCCTATTTTTAAAGTCAGAGATGTGATGTCTGGGGAGAACTGGTATTTCTAAATGAGTTAGTCTTGATGTAAAATTCATGCTGACCTCAGAGGAATTGCTAAGGTTTGGTAGGGACTGCAGGATTATTCTCCATGCACTTTCTCTCCTCTGCACTGTTTGCCTGGCAGTACTGCAGTCATGCAATAGAGGAATATGGGATGTTTGCCTACCAATTTGTCTATAGAAAAGTGTTATAACAAATGCAGCTTTTTGCAGCTTAACACCTGTAAATTTATAATTTTACTTATGATACACAAACTCTTCAGTACTGGGAAGAAAAACTGCTGTGAGTGATAGTGATTAAAGATGGTATCACTGCCTTACACTGTAAGGTTTGCTGATGTTTAAGCTTCCAGCTTCCTTGAGCTAGACAGCGAAAACACATGAGGAGATATTTTGATATTTAGCAAAATGCCTGCTTGGGATTAACTGACCTTTCCTATAAATCAGAATTTAGGTTGCCAGCTGGGCAATTTGTCATATGCAGGCAGCAACAAAATGAGTTTAAGGGCTGTCTGAAGAAAAACTTTACACATATATATTTTTCTCACCCCAATATTCTGCCTCATACTATAGTGATGCAAGAGATAGTGAGGGAGGTAAACCAAAAAAGGTGTTTGAGCTCCATTATCTCTTCATCCTTTCACGGAGAGCATGAACATTATGGATGAGTTCTTATTAATGACTGTTTATTTCCAAAAGAAGATTCTCCTTGGCTGACATAAAGGTGAAATAATGAACTGATATAGTATACTCGATAGTATTATGCCATGTTTACATAGTATACTCAATAGTATTATGCCATTTTTTGGCCTACATTACTAGACCAGCACAAATGCTTGAAAATTGTTTTAACAGCTTATATTGATAAAATATATTCAGGTAAGTCTGTCTGATTCAAAACATTTCCCATGAAAGTTGAATCAACTTAGAACCGTTTAACAGCTGATTTGTTGAGCTGCTATGTATAATAACGATTCTTCTTTCATGTGTCAGAATAAATCAACTATCTTTACTGGGATTGTTCCTGTGCAAAACTGAGATAAGTGACAACAAAATCAGTTTCAAGTTACAGGAGTAGTACTTTTTGTCTAAGACTGACAACATCCAGGCTTGAGGCAAGGAAGTACCAATAAGTGCTATCACACTGTCACATGTGAAAACTTCCCATTTAGCTGAGGGAGGAACTTAATCTTTCTGCTGCACAACACTGCATTTCTCTGGAACTGCTCCTATAAGGAGCTCTGCATGATGCAGTTTTAATGAATGTCTTCACAAACAGTGCCCATATGCAGAGGAGATTTATTTTTTCTGCAGGCTCAGCGAAGTCTGAGTTGGTTAGATCTATGCAAAACACAAAATGAAAAGTAATGTTGAGAAAATGTGCTATATTTTCCACTAACTACATTCATTTAGGAAGCAGTGGGTCTTTTCTAATCTCAGTGGGGTTACTCATGTTCTGCACATTGTCTGTACTTACTCAGGCAACAGTTTCAATCTGGGCTTCACTTCAAAGAAATGAAAAATTGCTCATTCTACTCTGTTTTACCGGGGATAATGAGTGCAGGAAAGGCTTCTTCTAGAGCTTTATGAGGGAAAGAGTAGTGTTGTTCAATAAACTGGTGAGCGAAAGCCAGCGTGATGCAGTTTAATCTTGATACCAATGAACTTATATTTGCATCTGCATGTAGCAATCAGGAGTTATCATCATCTCTACGGAAGACTTTAACTGTCCATGAACACATGGCCATCTCAGACTCCCTCCCACGGAGTCTCCATCATATTTTGCTATGTCGTGCATAGGTCCCAGCCCTGATTTTTCTGGAGGTGAGCCATTTCTCACTGCCAGAATGTCTGTTGTTTTTCTCCAGCTTCCCATGGCACTCTCTCAGGACAGCCAGACGTCCCCAGGCGCTCAGTATATCGGTCTTATGTAATATGGGTGGGTACAGCATGGTAGACAGCAGAATGGCACATGGTCCCCCAGAATCTGGGTGTACCCAGTCCTTTCCTGTGACTGGCTGGGAACATGGAACCCTTGGTCTGAGTCACACTGTTGTCTGAATTACTTTAACTAGGCTGTTTCATGTGAAGGTTACCACACATTCTGCAAATGTCTGACCAAGTCTAATATGTGTATATTGGGGTAAAATTCTATCTTGTTACATCAGCTTTTCTATTTTGGTTCTAAGATCTGGCTTCACCATTATCTCTAACCTTAGCTATTAATGAATTTAACTGAGCTATTCCACTTTTCTCTGTTTGCTGGTGTATTCATCTGTGATAGAAGGTGGATGTAGAATTAGAGACGTGGCAGATATGGACTGAGCTCCAAGAATCACTTGGCCCATTGAGAGTCCTTCTACAACAGGGAACTTCTCTGCTAGACCCTGTGCTCTACTATGCATGTGTAACCATATGCATTAAAAGCTTCCAATGTGCTTTTTCTGATTAACTTTTCCATTACGTAAGACTCACTGCTGTTTGTCAGCATTGGCTGGGATGATGGACTTGTGTGCATATTTACTCATCAAGGAAATACAGTTATAATATCATAGTTGGTAGCTTTAGAATTTGTTTTCAACCTTTAACTGACATTTTATTGAATGTTTCATTTATTTTGGACAAGTTGAGAGCAATGAACAGTCATGGTACTTTTCCAAATTGCAAACAACCTCAAAATTACCCATCTGGATTACCAGCTGAGTAGACCTCTGCAAGTTGCTTCTCACCTACTGTCACACTAATGATTGTAATGATAGCTCTGTATGGAGTTAATATCCTCTTGCTTCACCCTTTTTATTGGTCTGGAAACTATTCAAGAATAATTAGATCTGTGTTAGCTATTTTGATCAAGAGAATTGAGCAGAGTGATATTATGGTTTAAAATGGGTCCAACTTATAGCAGGAGAGCATGCAAGAAGGTGGATAAAATGACTCAGAGTGTGCTGAGCCAAGACCTAGAGAATTTAAAATAAACTTTCCTGAAAAAGAATGAGGGGCAAATGTCTATTAATACAAGATTTTGTAAGTAACTGGCAGGAGGTGTTGTGCATATAATCTTCTATCATGGAAGGATATAACAGGGTGTGATCTGAGTTGACTTTTTGTAGCTCAGTGACACAAAAGAGCTCATGACTGCACTCTGGACTTCAAACATGATTTTTCAGTTTGTTTTCTTTTTTTTCGTTTCTAAATCTTGATTGATTGTCCCTTACTTTTGTGAAGAAAAACCTTAAAAGTATAAATCAGATATTCAAACTGAAAGGCTGTGAGTAATCTGATATGTTTTCTGGAAAAGAAATGTGAGACTACCTGCTGTTTCTCCACTGCTCTGCTCTGCTAGCCCAGAGGCTGCCCTTAGTCTGCAGGGTGTCACTTGAGTGCACATCTCTGTTTCACATGTCCTGGTCTTCCTATATTCCAGACTGGGAAGTGTGGGAGAGGAAGCAGGAGACTTTTGAAATTTTGTGCAGGAACGAAGGAGAATAAGCAAGAGAATTTTGGTTTTGCTTGGCTTACCAAAGTTTTTTTTCTGGCTCATAGAACTACCTAACTCAAATAAAGATTACAAGCCACAAAGAGTATTCCTTAGTGTATGCCATTTCAGCTTATTACAAAATTCTCTTTAAGATGTTTAGCCCATTGTGGAAATACTGCAACATCCTTTCCTCCAAATGCTTTTCTAGAAAAATATTGTGAAAAAACCTTTTTTTCAGATTTGCAACATATGAAGTAATTAAGCAGTAAGACAGGATGATGGTGCATTAATGGAGTAAAAACACATACCTGAAGTACTCTATATATGTAACGCTGAAATTTAGGGGCCTTTAGTCACTCAAAACGATTGTTAATGATCCATAGGATGTAACTAGATGTATACATAACTTCTGTATTAATAAGAATAAATATGATCACCATAACCTTTGGTAAAAGAAAAAAATATGTTGCAGTGATTAAGGCCAAACTATTAATTCAAAGAGAAAATAAAGAAACAATACCTTTGGAATGTTTTTGCATGTTTTCTAAATGTACCTGTAATTTGCAATAGGCATAATATGGGCCTCATTTTTCCAGTTTCTATTTTGTCACCTCTGTACAGATTTGTTCCACATGGTCCTGTCTGTGTTTCCATTCATCCACAGGAAGTGCTTGAAGCTGCAGCTATGTGCTTTTGTCTACCATGACATCAGACTCATGAGGAATGGAAAACATGTCATCCAAATCGAATAGGCTACTAAAAGCCACTCACGCCAATTTACTATGATTTGGCATTCAGAAGGTGAACATGCCACTGTTGCAGGTGGAATTTGTGGTTGTCGGTACATGAAGTGAATGGGTATAAATTTACATCTACAGTGGTTGATTCCTCTGAAGCACTAGAGACCTTCAGAGATCCCTTTACCTAAGATCATTCTATAGTTCAATGGTTTTAATATTATGTAAATTGCTGTTATTTGCTTTGAAATGATTCTGAATGAAAAATCATATATGGATGTGGCAACTGCAGACAAGGAAACATGAACCTAGGAAATATAATGAGGTGTTGAATATGGTTTAACGCGACATTGTGTGAAATTAATTTGTCAGTGGGGACTAAATAGAACAGATAATTCTTAAAATAAGTGATTTTTCTTACACAGAAGCTAAATAGAAAATGAAGATCTGATTTGGTCAACATTTAACAGTTGAACTGATTTGACAGGCGTAGACCCATATCCTAATTGATATAGGATTGCAAATCCATTTATCTGAGTTTAAAAGAAATTGCATTTTAAAAGTCTACATTTCGGTGATGGGAGAAACTTTTCACATTGTACTATAAATTAAAATGAGAGAAAAAGATGAAACAATTGTTCAGTCAGGAGGCAATCATTAGGACTGCTGTGCAAAAGGTGTCCTACCAACAATGTATATTTAAGAGTAGAAAAGATAATCAATCTGTCAAACCCTCTAGGCCAGTACCAATACTGGAATGCATGGGGGGCAGAGGAGTTCAGACTACAGCTAAGGAAAAGATTAACAAGCTCATAACTTAAAAAAAATGCTTGCGTTCAGCTGAACTGAATATGATTTAAGCAGGGAAGTTGTGAACCAGAATAATATTACACTGAAATTTTGCTTAAATACATTTTCCCTTCAGGCATCCCCCAGCTCTGCAGTTTTCAGACATACATTGTTTGTACAGACAATTTAAATGTTTTTTTAATGTTTCTTGCAATACTGAGAGAGGTGTATTTTTGCCATGCAAGGGAGAAGTACAAGCAGGCAGAAACATACAGCTGAACGTGAGGTCTTGGTACATTGAAAACGTCTTTTCAATCTGCAGTGTGTGGATCTGGGTCCTGTGGCTGAACACACTTTCAGGCCAGGGACAGAACCCCCGTCCTCTGACCCCTCCTTCCTGTGGCCATGAACAGCTCTTCATTTTGGCTATAATAGAGTTTGCTTTCAGAGATATTTCTGCACATTGTAGCAATTTCGTTCTTGAAACAAGCAGCATAAGAATCCTTTTTTCATCAGTCTGGTCAGCTTCATGTCTATTTACATGTAGAATTCAGGAATAATGTAATTGTGTGTTGTGACTGGTAAATATTTATTTTTGTTTTGTCTTTCATTTTGCAGCAGTGTGTTGTATGCAGACATAGCATTTTGATTTATTGGTAATCTTTCTATTTCACACTGAGAAGTAAATATTTGAAAGACAACTATATTGCAACTTCATATTTGGGACCCAGAGCAATTTATTTGTGTGTATACTTTTTTGATATGTTACTGTGATTTTCTTTACATAATCCTCAGGAAAAATATGCCTGGAAGACACATTTCTCAACTCCATAACTTATTTTCTGCATGGCAAGGCTTTGCACAAACAAGGCTTTGGCCATTCTGTGAGAGGTAAAAAAGCGTCAGACAAGGAAGTAGAACAAGATGTGTACACTGCACTTCAGCCAGCCAAAACTGTGTAATGTGCTTGAATGACTTTTGAAACAGCTGAACATGATGTGTATGATGAGATATAGAAGACAATATTGTCCCAACCCTCTCACTCTCATCTGATAACTGCCTAGGCTATTTTTTTCTCTACTTGACACTATCATTTGGGAAATTCTGTTTTATCTGTGACAAGTTTTTAAGCTAGTATATTCCTGTTAAGGATCTAGTGCATGTACCTTTCCAATATGAAGATAACAAGAAAAACGTTGCTGTAATCTTGGCCTAAGTTATGGCTCTTAAGACATCTGTGCACTGAAAAGCAGGCGAAATGGAAATGTTTTGACAAAGAAAAATATGTGTTGTCAGCTCTGTTTTATCCACCGCGGAGGAGGGAAATGGAAACCGTACAGAGTTCAGACACTGATGACTAATATGATCTCCTGCTAGAACAGATTAGGAGAGCACTGTTCTGCTTTATTCCTCATTCCTTTTTTCCAGTGAAATGCACAACTAAATGAACAGTTTGTGTGTCAGGAAGGAATCTTCAAATAATGTAAATAGTGACCATGAGAGGAGCACCACTTACATCGTAAGATGGCAAATTATATGAACAGTACAGAGTGAATTGTTTCACTATGGAGTGTCAGTCATTTAAATGTGCATGAGGTACAGTTTCTTTATATTGTAATTAATGTCAATGTTTAGTTTAACTGTGGCAGTGATAGGATGAGCTCCACAGAGGGAGAAACATGAAGTAAAGGAGGGCACTCATGGCCACTGTTCTTCGGGTCCCTGTCAATAAGGGACAAATTAGATCATGATGTGGCCCACTTTTACCATAGCTGCTTTCAGTGCTTGTCTGCTTTCTGACTCATGAGTCAAGAACTCACTCCACTGTCAAGTCCCACTTGTGCTGTTCTTCATATTTCCTGAAAACTCTGTTTAGCTCAGATGTAGCTTAAAAATTTAGAAGAAAATTACCTTAAAACCCAGATATTGATAGTCTTGTCTTGGAGTGTCTTTCCAAGGCTTCTGCTTTTGATCTCCTCATGTGCCACTCAGCTACAAACAGGGCACAGAGCAATTCTCAGGGCTAAGGCTGTACACCTAAAAACCTGTATTTTGGAAGCTACAAACCTTTTGCTAGGACAAATATGACGCAAACCTGCCTCCCTCAGCTTCCTGCTATCTGCCAACCATTCTAACAGCCCTCTACCACACCCCTTTGGTTTCCTGAGCTTTTCTAGACCAAGGCAGACCAGAGTCCCAAAACTGAGACAGTATTTTGGAAGCAGACTTACCTGTGCTGGATCTGGGGAGGTAACTTCCCTCTTATCACAGTCACATGTGCAGCAGCAGTCAGGGGTTCACCTTGCAGAGAAAACAGAGACAGCAATTAGCCACAGAAGTATGACTTGAGATGTGAAGTACCAGATTCTGGGTTCAGATTCTTAAGTGGCAGAAATATATTTGCAGGTAGTGTTAGCAGATGTTTATTCATGTACACTTTTGAGATCTAAAACCAGGTGCCTTTTATAAGTAACTTGTTTGTACCTACTTTCAGATCTACCTGCCAGAGGCTTTTCATAATTATTCTAATTATTTCATACGTGTGAGTTATAGGATCATGTACATTTTATTCAATTTTTCCCTTTTTCCCCTATACAAGATATATAAATTAAATTGAGAAATGCCTCTGAACATTTAGTGTGTGTTTTAATTTAAAATAGGAATATTAATTTTGTTTTTCTCTGTAACTGAACTAGTATACACAGGGGTATAAGGAGAGTAACTTCTCCTTTTCAATCTGATATGCGTTTTAGGGAATCTTTTTATACCCTAACACCCTTGCTCATAATTGACTTGCTTTTGCTGAACTTCTTCAGAAAAATAAAGCAGTAGGTTTTCACTCTGAATGCAAGTAAATAATGAATTTTGCCTCAAAAAGCAGGCAGTAGTTGCTGTATTGCAAGAGACTATATAAAGCAAAAGTCAATTCCACAGTCCTGCCTCCAAATACTGGAAACCTCAGTACTTTCAGAGTTGAGAATACTCTCATTAATATTACCTCAGGATTTTTATGTCACTCACCTATCTTCTTCTGATACCAGTACTTAATTTATGACAGGTTCAATTGATATTTCCAATTTCTTTCAAATCTGCATTTTTTTGGAGCTGTATTCTTGTCAGTTATCATGATGACATTCATATAATCAGGATACCTTTACGAAAAAAACCAAAAAACGAAGACCAACAAAACTTCATTTTTCTTTTGCCTTTATTAGCATTTTCTTCCAAAAATCTCCTTTATCTTTCTTTTTTTTTCCCCTGGAAAGATGAAAATCTGTGCTTCTTGATTTGCCTGTAATCCTATAAGGTCAATCAAAATAAGGTCAGAAACTTTACAATATCGGAAATATTCCAGTAATAACAACATCCTGTGGACTGCAGGCAAAAAAAAAAAAATTCTGTTCAACAAGTACCTGACTCTTCATCATCATCTCATTTTTTTGCAGTTCCAGATAGACAGAAAGTTTCTTTCACAACCTTTGCTACCCTTAAGTAGTACCACATGATGTGTACTGGTTCTTCCTCTTCTGGAGCAGCTGCTGAAAGTTCCATTCTCTGCTGCTCCATTCCTCCCAGCTGTCCAATACTTCCCTACCACTTGCCTATACCTTGTCTACTTCTTTAGTGTTTTAAGAGTATTTTGCTTCATTTAGTTAGAAAATAATCTCAATAACAATAATTTGGCATGCCTGCATAGCCAATGTCCTAGGAAGACTGCAAGTGTCCATCTAATATTTTTCTTATATTTTTTATAGATATGCCTGACAATTTTTGATCTGAAGACCTCATTAAGATCAGAAAACCAAAAAGAAAGAGTAAAATACCATATGATATCTCATTTTATGATCTGCTAGACCAAATTGGTCCTATGACCATTCAAAACCATAAGTGCCAAATAGCACTGACAAATTAGTGCTATTTTAACTACAGAGTTATTGAAAATTATTGACCATTTGTGTTCTAGTTTCTCTGAAAAAATGGCATGTGTTATGCACATGGCTACAGACTTGAAATACTGATACTGCTAAAGACTTCAAAGAACACCCTGCAGTCTTTTTGTCTAAGATCAGAGCTGTACTGGGAAAAGGCAGCAGTTTTAATGAAAAAATGGGTGATGAAAATTGTTTTAGTTTAATGTCCTTGTAGACCTGACCTTTGCAGGTTAAACCATAATAGGCTATTAATACAGAATTGCTCTCCATTCAGCAATGGTGCGTGGAAACTTATATGAATATAATTCCTTGTGATGATTTTCCTAGATGTCCTACTGAGATGTGGGCATATGTGAGTGTTATGAGTGATTTGGACATGAAAATAGAATAAAGACCACATTCTTCCAAACCAAGATTTTTTACTGCATAAACTCCTATTCTGTTGAGGAATATTTTCTGCATAATACCATATTTGATAACACATTGGAAGTTTTTTCATACTGTCACTCAGCTGTTATCTGTCTAGCACTACTATCAAATAGCTCTACTTATATTTTATAAAGACAGACTGGAAGAGAATATTATATAGAAAAGTAGTTTGTGCTAAATCTAGTCTGTTCACCCAGAGATTTCTTTTAAATGTGGAGATTGAGGACAATGAGGACAATGGAAGGGTTGGGGAAGATGGAAAGCACACTTATGTCCAGTAAGATATATTTAATTTTTTGAGACTTTTGCAAGTGTCATAAAATAAAAGGAGAAAAGTGTGCAAAGTTTTTAGAGTCACAACTTGCAGAATCTGAAATTTACTCAAGAAAATCTGAGGAAGATACTAAGGGATTTCAGTAATATAACTTTTTTTTTTTAATTGTTTGCTTTATGTTGTGAGCAAGTATTTAGAATTGCACGTATTACTAGCTCTATAATGACAAGCTATAATACAATGAACAGCTTAGCAGGAAAATTGGATATGAATGCCAGTGAAAATATGCTATAGAATCTAACAATATCAAATGTATCTGTGATTGAAATTCTATTTAACTATTTTCAATTTTAAATATGATACATTTTTTGAGATTTATTGACTGCAGATGCTGGAAGTTTTCAGTACCTTAGTGAAGTTGCTCAAGTCTTTCAGACCCTTCTGTAACACCCTAAGTGTTTTACAATTGCCTAATAGCTATATGTAGCTATTGTTTGCCTGTGCCTGAATTTTAAAATCTGCTGTATTGAGTAGATATTCAATTAAGAATCAATTCTGTGAGGTATGGGGACATTGGACCTAATATCCAGTGTTATGAATTTGCATATCAGAAAAGCTCCACAACTACAGTAACAAAAAAATATAGAACATTACATTTAAATATATTATGATGTTTCAGTTTTTTTCCAGTCAGTATTTAGCAGCTGTAATACCTGTTAGTACTGTCTTAAATGTGAGGAAAAAAAATATGCTAAAGATACTAATACAGATAATTTAATAGTCTAGGTGTTAGGCCTCCTACAATTAATCTCCCTGTAGAAGACTAGTAAGTGTTTCTATCAGGGCAGAGTGTGTGACACAAGTGCTACAGTGGTACCACAAAAGTTATACTTGCCCTACTGAAATAGAGTAAAAATGTGAAGAACAACTGGAAGCACAATCAAATTAATTCACACCAGTCATCCATATTTCATAGTGGAATATTTGAGATGTTTGAGTTTGGGTGAAGAAATGGCAGTGCATCCCATGTGTTCCTGATTTGTCTGGTGGCATAAACAGCAAAACTCGAACGTGAAAAGAGCTTTAATGATACAATCAATATCATAGTGAAAAATACATGAAGTTTGCAGCTGACAGCTGGAAAGAATTACCTTGGACTATCAACAAGAATGAAAATATTTCATAATAGGACTAGTCAGGAGATGCAGTACTCTGCAAAACCAGGCTATCCAAATGAACATTTTGGATTAGTATGAAGTGTAGGGACAGAATACAATTGACATACTTTGAAAGGTGGGACAAACCTTAGGACATAACTGGCATAAACAGCTACTTCTCAGCACCAATGTCTGGATGCTCTTCTAGTTCAAAATGATATTAGTAAGAAGCTGTTCCTAGCAATATGAGAGTCAATGACATGGAACCTGTCCCTAACACAAACTTGCAGTAGTGTTTTCTTTCTATGAGCGGAGTTACATGGATTATTTAATCTAGATATATAATTGTACACCCTTAACTTCTATTTACAGTTTGCTTTATACACAAAACAGTAGAAAATGCAAAGCTTTACAAAAGACAAAGACAAATTTATGTGGGTTTTTTTATGGCTATTAGGGCAGACCCATCTAAAAGCCATTTTGCTGATGAATGGTGGGGTCTCCAACAGTAGCAAATGGTGTGAATCTATGGTTAATACCGAGCTGTCTAACGAATAGAGTGAAAAGAAAAATAGCTACCTTTTTAGGTATTCCACTCTGGAAACCAACCCTGTATGATGTTGCTGATCCATTATTTCTTTTTTATTCTGTCAAGTTTGAACAACTGACTGATTTTACCCATTGTAAGACTCCGTAATGTTGTAAAACCCTGAAAATTATGAAGTCTAGTTGCTGTGTTCTGCAATTTGTATGAGGTGAATCTTCAGAATGAAGCTGATTAGCAGCTAGGTAGGAGACTTATCAGTGCAGTCCATCACATGCTAACACAGGTTCACATTAGACACTCGTGGTATTTGCGGGGAAAATTAGGCCAACTGAAAGATGCAGAAAGACAGCATTTAAATTATATTGCATAGGTTAAATTCACTACACTGCTACAACATAGGCATCCATAGCAAGGATAAAGTAGTTAACTAGTGTGTGAAAAATTCCACTTTTAGCTGGCATTATTTTTTAGGATTATGTCTTCTAATATGGGAGCTAACACTGGGTAGGTGTGTTTTTTTGCAAGGATGCTAGCTAGGACATGGTAACTGAGGAGTTTTATGTTAATTGGTAAAGTGTTGCCTTCTGTATACCTAAACATTCAATCAAGCAAATGGAAAACATTCTGGGAGATTTATCATTATATCCAAATTAACATTCTGATATGTCCTGCTGCACATACTGGAGAGCAATATAAGTGAGACCTGCTCTCTGCTAATGGCATTAATCAAAATAATTTCCCTGGGATTTTGATGTATTATTGTGTTCACCACCTATTATTACTTGCTGCTAGATTTATTTAATAAAAAAAAATTATTAAAAAAATAATCTTTGTCCCTGTGATATTGACATTAAAAGTTATCAGACAAATATTTTTTCCATTCAAAAATATATCCTTATAGTACTGTATTGGAGAGGTTAATTTTTTTTTTTTGCATTTTACAACAAGAAAGTTTATTACTATACTGACATTAATGCATGTGGAATAATGCTCTCCAAACCAGTTGCTGCCAACAGATAAAGGCTGATTTGCTAATTGCTATCCTAAGGTGAAATCAGGGTTTGTGATTGCATTAAATGCAGCAGCTGCAGGAGGGATGGTCAGGACCACAATACGCTGTTACTAAAGGAGTGCATCACACTGTGCAGATTTAATATGAGGAGTTGTTGGTGTGCTGAATGAAGATGTTTTTCATTGGTTCCTAAAAGCAGCTCTTCGTGCTGAGCCGTGCTGCAGAGATGGTCTCACTTTTTAATTCCTTCTTCTAGAGAAGTCTGTTGGTGGTGGCAGATGAGGGTTTGCTGCCAAGTGGGACTATGAGTGAGGCTAGAGTCTCACTACTGTCTACCTGTGAAACCATCTTGGACAAAAATGATGGTTTGTAGATGGGCTGGACTCACTCCCCTGCTGCACTGTTTACCTCCTGTTACCCTTCTGTGAGAGCTGTGGTTTTTGTGACATGGGAAACATCTGTGAGGGGCTGCGTGAGGTTTGGACTGGAAATCAGAAGCAGGAGCCATGTGGTGAGCTGGCTAGTTGTGGCTGCCTGGTGGTGGGTGGTCTCTGCAGTGCTGTGAGGCTTTTCTGCAGGTAGGGGTGTTGAAACTGCTCCACAAGGGTGGATTTACACTAAGGACTTCATAACTGCAGGTGTCTATACCATTCATGCTGGTGAAATAAAATTATGATTCAAAAAAGTGCTGGCAGATTTGAAATGAATTAGTTACATCTTTCAAACAGAGGTTTCTGGAAATTTGTCTTCCCTATTCACCGAGAAGTTCTAACCCATCTCTCTACTGAGCACTAATCATTCAGTCGTACTTTGGTCATCATGTGCAGTTTGCACCCAGGAAATAATTTTTCTTTACACTTTTATTCATTGAATCTACCTTGCTGTACTTTTGAAGAACTTGTAGCTCTTATAGTAAATGAAGTGAGTCTCACCTATATTAGCTAGATCGAAAGAGCACAATATGGCCTAGGAAGCTCCTATCCCTCCCTCCACATCCAGAAAACGTCCAGGGATACTGAACTGGAGCATGAATGCTCAGAAGTTTCTGCAGAGCTTTGGCATCATGCCTGAGTAATTTATGTTACTACAATTTCTGGAGTTCTTCTATCTTATAAAAATATCTTACAAAAGATTATGTCTCTGTATTTGACAATGCTTCACCTTCATTATCTTTAAAGATCAGCACTAAAACAAGATATTTCCTCCCTTTTCCCTCTTTCCAAACCAAAACAAATAAATCACTTAGCCTCTTTGCTGTCTCTTTAGTCTACTCACTGTGTTATTTTTAATCATTTTGACCTTGTAAATGCAGTGACTTTTACAAGGATCTCAAGATATACTTAAGAGATTCCTCTGTATCAGCAATAAAATCATTAAAAGTTACATTATATTATTATACACTGTCTTTTTTTGTCTCAACTTTTAAAGTGTTTTCATGGCCTTGCCAGTATTTCAGCTAAGTGGCTTTATATTATATCCATCAAGGAGAGAATGCAGGCTTTATGTTTGTATATTAAGTATTATCTCTGAAACTGAAGATAGTATGCCTTATAAATTTTGAGTATTCATTAGCCAATAAATAAAAATTGATAAGTACCAGTGTGAAGAATCTGTGTATTTCCACTGAGTTTTCTGTAGGTATGTTTTGGAACGACTTCCATATTGTCATATATCAATTTAGTGAGATTTGTCAGAGACTTATTGTCATTGCTTATTTTATCCAAAGGTTTTGTTGTGTTTTTGGGCTGTTTTATTGTTTCAAAATAAAATGATGCTTTTGTATTTCCCTATCACTAGCAATAAGTACAAGTATATGGAAATAAAATGTTATATTTCAATATGGGCTGAAAGTTTATTCTCCACACAGTTTACTTCCAAACAAATGTTGAGGGATTGAAGCTTTGTTTGAAATTATGGTTGTGGATTTTTTAAAAGAAAAATATATTGAGTAGATTTTCACAGGTGAAACACTTAAGTCTGAAAATTTTTAACTGTAATTTATATTAATTTTCAACCCAAGGATTTATTATCATCTGTAAGAGCTCTGGATCCACTTAAAACCCCAAAAGTACTTAACCATAAAAATTTTCTGAAGCGGAAGTGCTAGTAGAGTTTGGGTAATAAAATAATGCCCTGACTCATCTCTAATTTAGGAGTGCAGTTTATGAAAGGGATTAAAGTTTAACATTGGGGAATAGGAAGAAAGTAGAAGCTATAATTGTTTTAAATACTCTCTTACTAAGCATCTAGAGCAAACTGCTTTAATATCCTCTTTATGGTTATATATCTTCAGCTCAGTCAAATTTTTAACAAGTTGGACAATAACTAAAATTATATAGAGTAATTATTGTTTTTATAAAATTTGGCCAGTGTTTTACAATACTAAAAATATCTGATTTTTAAATGAATATTGATTTGATTCCCTCAAGAAGGCTGTTGCTGCCTAAAAAATGGCTTTTCCCACCAGTGACACAAAGTAAAAATAAATGGCATCCATGTCAATGTACAATGCAAACCAAATATTAAAAAGGTTCCCTTTATTAGTATTCGTTGTTAATCAATAATTAATTCTTTTTTTTTTATTAATTTACTGGTCTTGTGAGATTGTTAAAAATTAATCATTAACGAGAAACAAATGGTAACCCCACAACAACACAGCTGTTTTTGTTAAAGTAATTGAGAGTGTCTTCATTAATACGGTGGATACAAATTTTGAGCTAAAATTCAGATATTGTTCCTAATGACCTTAAGTTAAAATTGAGCTTACAAGTTTTACAGTCATACAAGAAACAATGTAAAGAAATGATTGTTTTGTATGATTTTCTCACAAAATGGAGAAGTAGTGATAAAGATAATACTTCAACCCATCCAAGTTACAGGGAAAAACCAAAATTTTTATTTCTTTTCCTACAAAATTTTTTATGCTTTCCCTTCTTCCATGTTCTTTGTTAATTAAAAGGCAAAATAATTTAGATATTTTGGGAGGAAGATGGGCAGGTTGTGGTTTTGATTTTGTCTTCCTGGGTAACTGGAAAATTTGTCTCAAGCAGATCTTTCTTAATTTTCTTCAAAGGTTTGCATGTAAAACATCCACTTTGGTTTTGGCTAGGCTTCCCCTCAGGTAGCCCACAGGCACTGTGCTTATAAGCAATAAATTGTCATAATTCACGGTACATTTGGGCAGACAGAATTATACCTAGCCAGGGTTGCTAAGAGGCTGATGTTGGTGCAGGTGCTGGCTTGGCTGAGCAGAGGGAAGCCCGAGTGCGGTCGGATTTCGGGTCAGTGGCTGCGTGGAAGGATTTGCAGGTGGGACTGGATCGGCAGCGCGGAATGCGCAGGCTGAAGGCAGCCCTGCGCAGCTTGCTCGATTGTTATTTTTAAGTTTCTGCCCGAGTCTCCCTTGGAAACAGTCGTCTGTAAGAATTCAGCCGCCGATGTGGGATAGCAGCAGGTGCAGAGCTCACAGCAACCGTACTGCGAGTCAACACAAATTAAGGGTCTAAGCAAGAGCAAGCTTTGAGGGAGGACACTGAGCTCAACAAGGAGTCAAACACAGGGCAGGAGGTAGCGTGACAAGGAGTTTGAATTAGGGGAAAATCTTCAGCTGTTACTGACAAAGAAAAGGTAGGCTTTCCAGGAAAAAATG
Source organism: Daphoenositta chrysoptera (assembly GCA_013397915.1). Lineage (NCBI taxonomy): Eukaryota > Metazoa > Chordata > Aves > Passeriformes > Daphoenositta > Daphoenositta chrysoptera. The sequence continues at coordinate 278,279 of VZRO01006135.1, forward strand.
CTGGTAAAATAGACATCAAGTGAAAGGTACCACAATAGGCTTCACAGACATGAATGGAAATGATTAGCAATGGAGTGAATGTCAAGACCATGCCCATATCCATGAAATAAATACTTTTGGTATTTAAAAATCTTTGGCCAGAATTAGAGTCCTTGATGTCAATGTTAATGAAAAGATAAGATCTCCATCAAATCCCACTAATTTTAGAGGGATAATGGTGGACTGTGAATTTTATCCCTTATTTGTCTTAAAGTAAACATACAAATAAAGGTGCAAACCATATAAAAGACAACTAGAGATAATGAGCTGTTTCTCCCCATTACAAACCTTGAGAGCTTTCTTGCTTTGCAGGGAAGGTTGTAATAACAGCATAATAACAAAAATCCTTTCTCTTGAATAATGGAAAAGATGAAAAAAATCTTCCATTGAGTTTCAAATGAATCTTTGTTTCCCTTGTCCTTTCAAGAAGAACCCTGCCAAGGTTGCATAGCATAATATATTTGCAAGACAAAGTGTTTTAATGAGTTTAAGGACATTCCTCATAATTGGAAAGGAATTTCCAATTCCTTTCAAGGAATTTATCAATAGGGTTGGGACCCTTTTCCTCAATCTCTTTCAGTGTGCCCTTGTTTTATGAAGTGTCCTATTCATAATAGTGTAATTCACTTGCAGCTCTACTTTCTGCCTATATATTGAAACACTGACTTCTGCACTGCTCTCCCTCTGCAACTACCTCTCTCTTGCTGTGAAATTCACTGAAAGATTAAGCTCAGAAATCAGCATGAGAGGACTAAAGTGTAACTGTGGAAAAAAAATTCATGGTCTTGCACATGTTTAAAATTCTAGCATGTATCTGATGAAGCAAAGACAGCAACTGAAAATGCCCCAGGACATAACTTCTTTTTTTTTTTGGCAAGAGAAATAAGCAGAACTTCCTCCCACACTGAATATCTTCCTTTTGAAGGACTATAAGATGCCAGCTACTCTTTTTCCTTGCTCCCAAATCTTGTCTTCCCCTTTTCATTCTTTGTTCTTTTTCCTTTTACTTTTTTCCTCCACCTTTTTTTCCTGTTTCTTTTGGCAGAGTGCAGGGGAAAAAAATTGCTTTAATATTAAGCTGATTTTCAACATGAACAAGTAGACACAGTAAGGGATAGTGGCAATGAAAAGAGTAGTATTGTTGTGATACACACGCTGAAAACAGCTATCTTTACCTTTGTCAAAATTCTGATGTCAGATACTAGACTATTATAATGTCCACAGCATGCATTGTCTGATTTTGGCAATTAAATCCTCAGACTTGAGCAAAAGTATGACAAATCTATGACCTATACCATCAAAAAGACTCTATCTAAAACAGTCTATAATTGAGTAGTCAAACTTGTCAGGAAATATGAATTTTTTTTCGGTGGATGGTCTTCAAGCATGCATGCAAAAATTCAAATGTAAGAAAAGGATGTTGCTTGAATTCTTGACCAAAGAATAGACTAGATGAATTTAGTTTTATTCTCTAATACTAGCTCTGAGGAGCATGGCAATTATTGCACACTGTCTGCTTGTTTGAAAGCCAGCAAGGGCTGAGTTCTTTGTTTTGTTTTCTTTTGGAGTAACTTTCCTGAGTTACTGAGCCTCTCACTACTTTTCAATATCATTTATGAGAATACTTCATAAGGCACAGTCACTAAGTAGCAGTCCTGGTACTTTATGTGTCCTGTGGACCACTGAATGTAGTTTATAATTTGCATTGTGCTGTGCAACCTGATAACATTTTATTGCAATGGTCTGGCACTGTCCCAAGGGAAAAATCGCAATGCATTGGAGAGGTGGCATCTCAGCTCTGGAGAATAAGTAAAAAAATTATTTCCTTTTGGAAGAAAGCATGGAAGAGCTTTATTCGGAGGGGGGTTTTGTATCTTAGTGTAGAATGGCCAAAGTAATGATGCATGACAGCCAAATACACATCCCACGCTGCAGTTCTGGGACGGGGTCAGCCTTGGGCAGAAGGGCTGCTTTTTGTTGTGAGCTGGACCCTGTGCTGCAAGACATCCAGGTCCCCACAGAGGACAGCTGGAGCAGCATAATGGAGATCACAGCATCAGCATCCCACAGTGCCCATTAACTTGTAAAGATCAAGAGGAAGAGGAACATGTCTATCTCTCCCTAAGTGTGCGAGCAGTGTCTGTGTGCAGCAGCCCTTCCTGCCAAAAAATCAAGGCTTCCCCACACCCCTCAAAGAGCCTTGTCTGAAGAGAAAGCAGAGAATACTACTTCAAACAAATTGGCAGGCACCCAAGCTGTCTCATGTATGGCACTTTAAGAAGGAACCACGTTAGTTTATGAGTCAACACAATATTTAGCCCAACAGAATAAGAAGTCTTTTTTGCTTCTTTTGTACCTTTGTATAAAGGGCATATCAAATAAATATTGTAATTAACATTATTTTGCCTGTCAGACAGGTTCAGAGTGTCATATTTGGTAGTCTGTGGAAGTGGCTGTGCAGAAGGGTTTTGGACATGCATACAAATGTAGCCTAGTCACAAAAGCCACACCTCCTTTCATTTTCAGTTGACCATCCCCCCTTATTCTGAGGACTGTGAGAGTTATTCGATCATGGAGAAGTTTCATACTTCCTTAAGGAGGAAGGGAAATGGGAGCCAAATTCAGAACTCCTGACCAGACAGCTTTCCTTCTAGGAATTCAATTATTTTTGTGTATATATAAACAAAATGGAAATTAGTTAGCAGTTCTATGTAAAAATTTGTTACCTTTTTCCTAGGCTTTTAGCTGTCTGTCCTTGGAACCCACAGAATGTGTGTTCATTTAGGTTTGTTTCTCCAAATCAATGCTGACAGCTGTAAATTTAGGCTAATAAATGAATTACACAGGTAAGGAAAACAAGAACCATCTCCTCAGAGGTTTTATAAGCCACATAGCTAATGCTATAAAGAAAACATTGATCAGACACTATCTGATTGATTTTCCCCCTAGGTAGGTATTACTCTGTGCAGCTGATGAAATTGTAACTACTCATGTTTCTCTATCCTTCATATTTCATGTTATTAGATTTAGTCTACCTGCTGTACTGGATCTTCCCTACAAAACTCAGCCTCCGAGGCAAAAGCACAGACAACCTTCCCTTTCTATCCGTGGTCTTTAGGGACAAGCTGTAAAATTCCTTGAAAACTTTGCAAGGTTTTGCTTTTGGAGAGAGTGAGCACTCCTGGCAGAGCTGTGATGCAGGACAGCAACAGCCCTGGCTCTCCCCCCATGTCCTGCCTTGGCAACACACCCATGTCAGTGCTGGGGTAGGTCAGGCTGTGATTTTGTCTCACAGGGACAGAATTCTGCAAATCACCGTAGCCATGAGTCATCCTACAAGGAAGCAGTAACAGTGATATCTTGGAGGACTGTCAAAGTTATACCTGGGTGAATGGAAAAACAACACAAAAAATAAAAGACCATCCTGAGAGCAGCAGAGGGCACTGGTGATTTAAAGTCATCCTGCTAAGCTCGGGGGATACAGCATGCTCTGCAGAATTTCTTCTCTGTACCATTGTATTGCTCTGAGTCTCACCTGAAATCCCATCTGCTCATGCAAATGTATATATAATGGGCCTAATTTTGCTCTTTCATTCTGTAGTGAATATTAAGAGTGACTGCAATGAGGACAAGACATTAGAGAGCAAAATTGAGAGTGGATTAAAATGTTTTATCTGGGAATGAGAACAGGGAAATAGAAGCACAACAATTTTTATGCCTGTTTAGAGAAGCTTAAAAGGTTCACAAAACAGACTACCTTAGGGAAACCGTTTCTTATATTCTTGGTGAAAAATATCAGATACTGCAATCAAAGTTTTTTTCAAAGCATAATAAAACTTCATGTATATTTGAGGGGGAGAAAACCTGGCAGTTTGTAACATTCTTTACAGTCCTATAGCCAGTATATCCAGATTCAACATGGGCAGGAAGAAAGCATATAATATTTCACAAGCTGGTCTGCAGTTTACTGATGCTAAACAAATGCAGCGAAATTGACAGCTATAACTTATTCAGTAAGTTTGTATGTTTTATAATGAAACACATAAATCCCTTAAATATTACGAAGTTCTCCACATTTCAGCATTTGATTTAGCCTGGGTGTTTTGTCATGTCTTCCTTTACCCATGGTTCAACTGCACAGCTGAAGGAAGACCCACTAAATTCAACAGTGCTAGTAATAACCATGTATTCCTACCCGTAGCTACTGTCAACACTCGTTTTCAACAACCAGTCCTATTTTATTCCTCTTTTTTTTCTTCCTTTTTTCCCCATTTTTCCCCCTCTGTGTCTTCCAAGACTGGCCTAGATTTCTGCTTGAGTCACCCTCTGATCTAGGGCTCTACCTACATAAATTATAATATCCATTATGTTTGAGATTGTAGGCACCAGAGGACACATACCAAATGACTATCAGTAATGAGATTTCAAAACTCACTATCAAGGTGAAGATCTCTGCACCACTTTGTTGGCATTGAACATTTTCAAAATGCTGGCAGCTTCACAGAATGCTTTCCTTTAGTTGCCTTCTGCCAAGCAAAAACATTAGCCTGCTTCTGGCAGCTTTATGGTTCCAGATGTCCAGATCTCTCCTGATATCCTAAACCAGAGCCATCAGGGTTTTTACACTCTGTTGCTGAGTTGTGCTGCTGACTCCCCAGCATAAGATGATGTTACTGAGCTGATCTATAGCTATACTGAAGTCATTATTCTCTGTACTCTTTAGCTGCAACTTACAACCATGAGAAAACTGACCTCCAAAGAGGTGTTGGAACAGGGCATAACAATTTAAAATGTTATGTTTCGTTTGAAGCTTTTCCATCTCTGTGAGGTGAAGATAAGAGAAGTAAACATCCCAAATTCAGAATGTTGCTATTTAAAAGCATCCTGTTTGCTCACTTCCTAAAGCAGAATATTGTATACATCACCAGAACTGGTGTCTCATAGAATCAACCTTTCTCACTTTTTCAGATTATCAAGAGATCTGTCAATTTACAGATGTCTAAATATAGCAGTTTATTCTTAGTACAGTTCTGTTAATGGTGCCACCTTCTCAAATGATGAGAGCAGTCCAAGGCAGAAAAATTTCAGTTGTACTGATAGATTCTGTGCTTAAACTCTGCAGTTTTGAATTATGAAGATCCTCTTTTTTTTTCTTTCTTTCTTTCTTTTTTTTTTTTTTTTTTTTTTTTTTTTGAAGAGGAGAGGTTTTAGAGACTGGAATTATTGAGTCTTTTTTCCAGAATATTAATATGAGCCTGTTCTGTGTTAATAGCAGGCCTAGAGATGTAAATAAAAGGAAGATGGACCATTACACAAAGTAGACCTCTCAAATTATCAGTTAAGGTGCCTGGTCATCAGACACAGTCACATCTGCAAGATACCAACACTTTTCTACAGTACCACTGTTCCTTAGACAAGGTATAGTTTGCACCTTTGCCACTATAACCCAAATTCCTTATATCTTCATTCTGGTTAAAATTATCCCCTTGAAAGTCTGTTTCTTACAGTGCTGCAACAATAAATTAATTAAAAAATAACTTGGATTAGTGCTTAATCACCCTGAAGGGTGATGCAGAATTTAATTTTTAACAGACTTAGAAGCGAAAACTTTTAGGTATTAGATAAGTACATAGAAATGGCAATTATTTTATACAGAGTAATAGAGATAAAAAGAACCGAACAGGAAAAAACCAGGGATAGGGTTCACATTTAACAAAAACCTATTCTGACCTCTTGCAGAATGAGAGGTATTTCTGTAGGGTAGATTCTGTCTTTAAAAAAAATAATTCCAGAAGTTAACAGTGTACTTTCTAGTGGGGTTTTTTTTGTGTGTGCATGTTAATTAATTTCTTTATGTTTAAAAATTATTCATGAATGGTTAACTTTTTATCAGGAATATTTTCTGTTCATTGAATTAACAGCATAATTCCTACTTTTGTAAACTGTAAATGTTGAGATCTGCAGAGAGACAACACTTCATCTTTTAGTCCCCATTTGTCCAAATTGTTTAAATAATCATCTTGTAAAAGAGGTAATTTGTAATAAAATTTACAAGGATAACCAACAATAAAAAGATGGAGGGAGAAAGAAAAAAAACCTCCAAGATATCTTGTGGTACAAATACTTATTTTGAGGTTAACAAATTGCATTAATTTTCTTTTGCCCTTAATTCTGAAGTAATTCTGTCCTCTCACTACTGTTTCTTATGAGGTCAGTTATTATTAATTTGTTTTCTTGTTTCTTTTAGAGCTTGTTGTAAACAACATGCTGTAAACATCCAGTGCATGGGCACAAGGTTTGGCTCTGAGAAACAACCTTAACCCCCTACAGTTCTATGTGTCTTGCTGATGGAAGCTGAATGGGTAATTTAAAGTGTTTTTAATTCCAGATGGAGCCAAAAAAGGCATAATCTGGGTTATATGGAGTAAGCTTTACTATTTCTTTTATTTGGCAATTTGATGATACAGAGAGAGCTTGCTAGCTACTGGCAGTTTTTGCAGGTTTTAGCTGTCTAAAATGTCTTGTTTTCCAATTGATAGGGTTTTCTTTGGTTTGAGAAAAATCTAGATAAATTCAGGATTGACCCATCTTGTTTATTGCATAGTGTGAATAAGTAATGTTCACAACATCAAGATTTTTTTGTTGTTTTTGTTAGTTTCTAGGAATTAGGAGAATAAATAAAAGCCTTGTTATCATGTTGTTGGTAACTTAATGCAATATGAAAGTTTTTCTCTTGCTCCTGCCTAGCTGCAAATACTAAGCAATTAACACATTTTTGATGGTCTCTTAGCTTCAACAGAGGGGCTATTTGCTTTATTTTTTATCTGTCTAGAAGCATAAATGTCTATCACTTGATGTACAATGTTTTGTAGGTTAAAAAAATTGACTCCTCCTGTAAAGCCATGTAATTAATCATTGGTTGTATGGCTTTAATTGGTACCTCTTCATTATTAATTCATTCTAGTTATTTAGAACATTAACAATAAGAATCATTGTCATGAAAGGTAGTATGTGAAGTGGACTTTTAACTCCCAAACACCACCCCTATCACCTATGTGGCTGCATATATGCACAGCCTGTGTTGTCCCTCTTGGTGACAGGAGGCAACAGATATGGTTTGGAATGGATAAATAAAATGTAAACTGCAACTGCAACCTCAACACCCCATATTGGCAAAATTAGTGGATTTTTGATTGAATTGTACTCTTCAATTTTGTGTTACTGCTATCAGCACACAGTAGTTCCTATGACACCTGACTAACGTTGTACTTTTTTCTGTCGTCTCCTGCCCATTCTGGTTTTAACCTTTTATGAAGGTGTTTTTTTTAATCTAAAAATGTGTGAAAGTGATATAGCTGGCTCAATAGATTAGGTTTACATTTATCTGATAAGCCATCTTTAGTGATATCTCTAAGGTTCTGCTACCTCTAACCCTTTCTAAGTTTCACACATCAAGAAGGGGAGAAAACACGTTCTCTCCCTTTCAGTGTATTTTCAGCAGTTTTGCTTACATTAGTTTTCCTACTTCATAGATGACCATTAACCTTAACATGCAGAGACCATCCTTTATTTGTAGAAATGAATGTTACTTTTATTTTTTAAGTGACTGCATATGATATGAATTTGATAAGAAACCCATAGCTCTGCAGTGCCAACTTTATTCACTTTTCAAAAGCATCAGATTAACTGCCATTGTAAATCAATTTTGTCAGCTCCTCAATATTTCTTCCATTGGTTTGCTTTTTGATATTGATTTCTTAATATTTTAGAGAAACTCCTGAAATCCACAGAAGGCCATTAGATGCAGAATCAACTAACATGATACTTGTAATATTTTGAAGCCTTTTTTGCAGCTATTGTAATTTTAAATGCTAACTAGGTTGAGAGAAGATTGGATATTAGAATATTCTGGTGTTCTAGGCTGCAGCAATTGCTCTTATCTAAAAAATCACCCAGCTCCCTTCCACACTAAAAATGTTGATGCAAAGGGTCTATTTTAGGTATTGATTCACTTTAGGTCACTTTGGACTTGGATTTACCAATTTAGACACAGCTGCTCAGTACCTGCTAATTTTCACACCTTTATACTGTATGCCAAACACATGAAATGTTATGCAATATGTAAAGCCTTTCTGTTTTTCTGTTCATATGCTATATCCTTCCCTTTGCTCCCACAATATCCAGTTGTTTCAGTTTTGGGAGGAAGTTCTGGTTATGATAATTTCAAATGCAGGATCTAAATATATTTAAATTAAAAAAATAAAAGCAAATGGTAATTTGCATTACATGTGTTGGGCTTTATCTTGTTTTACATGCTGGGCTTCTTCTCTTCAGTTTCTATAAATCAGAGATTTCACCTCCCATTTTTTCCCACCTTTCTGAGCAAGGCTGCCCCCCAGTTTTCTTTGCTCTCTGAAATGGTATCTCATTTTCTTCCAATTTTTCCTCTCTCAGGTAGCAAACACACTCTCTTCTCATTGCCTCTCTCCCTCCCTTGTATAATCTCTTGCACTTGCCATCTCCCACACTAGTTTTCATAGATAATTCATATCCAGCACCTTGGTTATGTGCTTCTTTACTCCCACTCCTTAATTTGGCCTTGATTTGAGATGTTGGACATACCCTTTTCCTACTCAGCTTTTCTATCCATGCCTCCTCTTTCTCTACATCAGTCCTGTTACATAGTAAATCCCCACGCACCCATTTTCAGGCAGAGGTTATAGCCAGGGCCCTTGTCCTTCACCCAGTGGTAATAACTGACCCGTTACCATCTGGCTCAGACTTCATCACCACTTATTAAAAATGCAGCTATTTTTTTTTTCCCAGAATGACAAGTATAACCCTCTCTAGTTCCTCTTTGAAATGTTCACTTTTGTGTAATGTCTATATAAAAAACAACCTTGAAAACAGTTCAATTGTCAATGTGCTGTGACAGTTTCAGAAATGCATACTGTGTATTTCTTGGTTTTCTCTTGCTTTCAATTTCTATTTAATCTGGTTGAAGGCAGGCATCATTTATTTTCTGGTTTTGTACGACATCAAACACTCCATAAATTGGGCTGCTAAACAGAATGATAGTGTAAGCAATATACCCATGTGTATCTCCGGTATTAAAAACATTTAAGACATTGGTAAAGATACTGAGATAAGGGTAGTGAGATAAGAGATCTATTGAAATAAGTCTTTGATTTACTGTATGTGCTGAAGTTTTGATTAACCAACAGAATAGAAAGACCTTGGGGCTCTTCTGAACTGTTTCTGTAAGCCATTTGCCTGTAAATGAATGGCTTTTAGGATGGATTTTTTTTTAACACTAATAAAGATTTTAATCTGTGCTTGATTTTTGCAGGTATTTATCACAACCTGCAGTGACAATGTGATATACCACAGAGCTTATTTGGAAAACAAACAAACTATCCAAATCCAGTTCTCGAATTCCAATGTCTATATGTCTAGAAATTTCAGTCTTTTTGATTTGGATTATAACATATGAACAAATGATTTGAACTGACACATCAAAGTTCCTAACACTTAATATTTTTGAGCTTATGAAGATGCAGCGAGATTAATCATCTCTCCTATTTTTACAGTGGGACCTCTAACATGATCCTTGTTTCAGTCAGATTTTTTTAACTACTGAATGCCAGCAAATTTTAAACCGGTCTTGTCCAAATGATAGTATGCTCTTAAATTTTTTTTTAGAATGTTTGAGATAAGAAAACAAATTTCATCAAACTATTAAAATTCTGTAACCTAGCCATGAAAATTGCTGGTTTTGGCAGAGGGGTGGGGGAGATGTGGGGTGGAGTAATATGACTTTTTTTTGTGTATAATATTGAAGAATAACAATATATTTAGTATTCTTGATTTTAAAATTATAATAAAGTGACTGCAGTGCAGAGCATACATCATATATAGAATGAAATAAGATTTTTTTCTTTTCCTGATGATAACTCTTAATGTACTTATTGCAGAACACGTAAGGTTATACAATTACACTCTATTGGCATAAAAATGTCTCCTGATATCCAAATTGCATAGAATTTTTCTTTAAGTTAAAACATTTAACATTTCCTTTTATCTCCTTTAATATTCTGCTTTCTCTACATTTACTTTGCCTATTAAAAGAGTACGTTGCAAAAAAACCCATTTCTTCTCTATATAAAATTCATTTGTACACCTCTCCTGCCAGTATTTTAGATCCTTTTTTGAGGTCATGAAAGGCAAACACTCCTTCTTACTTACATTTCATTAAGAATTATAATACTGCTGTCAGCAGAATGCAATAGCTGCAGAAGAAGCTTGCTACCAAAAGTCTCTTTTATAACACATTCTTTATAACATATAAATATGAGTCAATGGAATGGGAACATGATTAATGCTACTGAATTTATAGATAAGCCTAACTTAGCATGCAGCACATGAGAAGGAAGAAAAGAAGTTTTACCCCATTTTTTTCTGCCAATTGGAAGTGTATCACTGGATCTATGAAGGCCTGGGAAACAAATTTTTAAAATGCCGAAAGCTCCATCAATTACAGGTCTGGTGTAATTAATGCTGACATATATAGCTGCATTTTAGTGCTCCTCAGCAAGAAAAAAGGAGACAGGCAGTGACTTATAAGGTAGAGGAACAATTGTGATCTGCAAAACAACACGGCGAATTGATCTAAGCTGAATAAATCGCAAAAGTTAACTTTCAGAACTACAGCTGTTACTTAGTTATACAAAAGGAAAAAAAAATCACTTTAAAATTAATAGATACTTTGCATTTATAGTACTAAATGGAAATAAAAGTGCTCAAGGTTATAATAAGGAAATCAAATGGATTACAGAAGGTCTTTAAGTTGCCAATGCCACAAGGTGAAAGACCTGGTGCCTGGGTGTATTGAGTGAGGTGAGGAGAGTAAATATCCCATGTCTGTATATGACTCAGGTAAATACAGGTATTTGCACCAAGAAAGTGAACTGAGGCTGAAAGGAGTCTGGAGCAGAACTGCTGTAACTGCTGAACTGTGTCTGTGTAAGAAGAAGAGAGGATCTTGGCCTGAGCTGGGGGAAATGGAAGGCTCACATGGATGTGGTGTGTATTGCTAGGTAAGATGTAAACTCCAAATAAAGCAAGTAACTTCACTTATGTTAGAACAAACATGAGAAACTATCAGTTAGCAAGGTGTGACAGGAGTTAGAAGAACATTTCTGAGCCTCAGACCTACAGTGAAATAGGAGATATATCGATTGATCTATATATTTGTCTATCTAAAAAAAAAATAGGTAGTGCCAGCTAGTTTGTAAAGGTGATATACAACTTGTTTGCTCTTGATGTCTGTTCTGTTGCCCTAGAAATTTACCTTTTATCCTGTTCTCATATTTCTGAGTATGCTTGGGATGGGGAAAGCAATTATAACATGAGAGACAAAAAAATGATTTTTCCAAGCCTTTGTTTGCTGGAGAAGGAAACAAGATCCGTACACTGCACCTGCAGTTCTGGGCTGAAAAAGGCACGCTTATGGTGAGAAAAGGTTTTGTTTGTTTGTTTGGTAATTTTTCTGGGAAAGATGGGTTTAGAATAAGTTTACTTTTTAACCCACGCTGTGTTTGTCAAAGAGAGCAGCTGGGATCAAAAAAAGGAGGTAGAGAAGGGAGAGGCCTAGATGAGATTTTCCTTGGAGTAAATGAAAATGAAGAAAAGAGATCCCTGTGCTGGGTCTGGCAGGTATACCTTTTGAAAAATGCATGGTTTATGGAAGCATTCCTTGAGTTTGTGTTAGCAAGATTGTGACACACTTGTCTTGAATGAAATTTGGCACAAACAGATTTACAGACCTCTGGGAACAAAATAACTGCTTGAGAAGGCAGGAAACACTTCCCTTGTGGACAAAATGAAAGCAATTGGTGAGAAGCAATATATGTTTCCTAGTTTCCTTCTAAATTGCCGAATACTGGCTGTTGCTGGAGGCAAGACATTGGACTTGATGTATAAATGGTGCAATTTAGTATGGGAGATCCTATTAGTGAATTTACTTTAAATTGAAGTACTACAAAAACACATACGAACAAGTTATGTCAGAAAAAACTGTGAGAAAGTGTGCTGCTGAAATTCTTGTATAATCAGTAGAAAATGAAATACTGCATAATAATCTGGATTTATGCATTACAAACACAGAATTAGATTGAGAAAATGTAAATAAATTTCAAATACCCTTCCTTTACCACTGAAAAAATGCTTAGTGTCTCTGAAAGATTGGATTAAGTGTATTAAAAAAGGAAAACACCCTTTGGTTTAGTTATTAAATTGTGATTACCTGGATCTAAGATTACATTGTTTGGTGGGTGAGCTGGATATATTGTTGTCTTCCTGTAGCATATCTAAGTGCCATTAGGCAGGAAGGTTTTGGTAGCCCATGCTGTGGAAGGTTTTTTTTAAAGATTGTTATCTACTAGTTGCTACTTTGTGAAGTGTGCTCTTAAAATATTATCCTGTACACTGATTGCAGTGAATAGGTTAGTGCAACACATTTGTGTTATTAAAGTTAATGACCCATTTCATTAGTAGTGATATTGAAGAAAATCTAAAGGGAGATTTCCTGTCTTAATTGGAAGACTGTACAGTAGAAAGGAGATTAGTATCATTATGCTAGAAATGTTGGTATCTACAGCCCTAAGAAGACAGAAAACATCTATGCTTTGCATATTAGTGAACCTTTTTTTCAGTACCTGTAATATTTTCAAAGATTGTTTGAAATCAGTACTTCAAGTTCAGGTTTTAATTTGTTGTGTTCAATTAAAGTAAAAAAAGATGACCTTACTTTTTAAGTGTTGCTAAATAGTTGCTTCTGTTGAAAGGAGGAAGAGCAACTCTTGCCTGTGATTTGGGACACAGTAAAAACTAGACAGACAATCATATGGACATGCAATTTCTTTTCTGCCCCTAGAAATCCCATTCATTTGTGTGTGTGTGCCTCCAGGCTCCTGCTGTCTTCAAAACCCAGTGGTCCATGGGGGAACACTACCCCATGAGTGAGCACAGCACTGAGTTTGGGCAGGGCTTCCTCTGTTGACAGTAACTTGTGAACGGCTTCTTTTTAGGGCCTGAACAGCTGATTTTGTTCAATCCCAGACCATTTATCATTTACAAACATGACATGAGCATTATATGGTGTGAGTTCAGTGGTAAAATGAGTGTTTGAGACAGGGAAACTTGCATTATATGAGACCATTGGCCAGTTTGCAAATTCATGTTTGTGGCAGCCTGACTCCTATGCAGAGAAAACTTTTCTTTCCCCCAATTAATTTGTTGGTGATACTCTGAGTTCAGGTGGTTTCTGCTATTTTGTGGCTTCCCCCTTATGCCCTTGCATCTTGGCCACAGGTTTTTCACACCAAATTTTGCTTTATCCTCTTATTCCTTATAAATGACTATGCTTCTTTAGTGAACTGTGAAAGGGGAGGGTGAGGAGGAGTGGATGTAGCACGTTTCTGTGTTTCCAATGCTTTCTCTGTCCCATTGGAGAAGCTCTCAAGAAGTACATTGTGCTATCCTGGCATAAAGTGCAGATTGATGCCTTCCTGTGAATGCTGCATTTTATAACAGCCCCTTGATTGTTATTTAGAGGTGTCTCCTTCTACAGTGGCTGTGTTTGATTTGAAGCCAGCTGTGGCATGGGAGACTCCTTCAGTCACCACCTTTTCACTTCCAGGCTCCAGTGGGACACGGTTCCCATGGCACTGCAGCCTGAACCAGTTTCAGGGGGCTGGGTATGCATGTGAGGCTTTCCTGGAATGGATTCAAACCCTCTTCTTGGCCAAAAGGGTCTTGCAAGTTTGTTAATATATCTGTTAACAGTTTGCCTAGTGATTTCCAGTGAGTTAGATGTATGGAGAGGAGGGAGTTTCTCTGACTTTTTAAAGACAACTGTGGTATAACTATTCTGGTAGTAGTTCAGTAGTTGGCAAGATTTTTAGCTACTCTGCTATGTGAAGTTATCCCTGGGTGGGTTAGACAATGCTCTAAAAGTTGACCACTAGGATATGCATTTTTTTTCCTAATGTGTTTCTTGAAATGTGTTGGTTTAGTATGTAAGTTCTGTGACATTTCTATTACATAGCAATTCCAGACTCTTGCATTCTTAAAAAATACTCTGATAGATGAAGTCTCCAATTACATCCATGCCATAAACCCTCCTTTACTTTTAATTCTGCATGCAGCCATTTTCAAATATCAGGTGACCTGTCATGTCTTGCATTATGTTTCCTCCAAGCACTCTGCAAACAAAACATCTTTAAGTTTTCACAATCAAATCCTGGTTTTGTGCAAACCCCAGAATTTTAATAAAACGAGACTGTTAAATTGTAACTTTGTCATGTGGAATGAGATCTGTGAAATTAAGCTAAGTATATTTATATTATTTGGGGTTTTTTTTCTAATGTCTTATCCTATTTCATAAAATTTTTCCTCGTGCTGAAAAAATGAGAGCTATAAATAGAGTATTTTAAATGATAAACATAAAGAAAAACAGTTTATTTCAGAATTACTTTTTAAATTTTTCTTTTTATCAGTCACCATTTTAAGGAGTAGAAGTTTGATGGCCTGTCTCCTAAATCTACTGCCATATTGACATATTTCCTTCTAGAGTAACTCTTGTAATTGAAACTGCTTAATGAAAAGGTACTTAATCTCTTTGTAGGTTATCACACAAGCTTGTTATCACACAAAATGATTACTCATCAATCTTACCTGAACAGCAGATCTAAGATCACTACCAAGTGTTATAGACTGCAGTTTCCAGAAATCCTTGAAAAGAGCTTTCTAAGATGCACTGTATGTTAAAATTGTGTACAGCACAATTCTCTTAAGATTCAGCAATGGTAAATCCTTTACCTGCATATGCTGGTCTGTTTACAAGGAGAAGTCTTTCACTTCAAATGGTCTTAACAGAGGATTGCAGGTAAAAATACTAAATTATTTTAAATGTAATATTCAGAAGCTCTAGCATTTTTTATGTTCTTCAGATAATGCATTGCTGAGAGAGGAAAATGGAGAGTAAGGACATGTAGACCATAGTTACCCTAGCCATGAAAATGTACTTTTTATCCTTAAAAGGAAATTATAAAAAAATATTTGTGAAGAATAAGATGAGGGATTTGGAGCTTCCGTTGACGTGGAACATGACAGCCAAAGAGAAAAATGTTTGGGTAAATTAAATGAAAAAGTGGGAGACTTTTCACGTTATAAACAATTTTCATGTTACACAGTCCTTATTAAAGCTGTGAAGTGGCTGATCCTTAGTAAGACCACCATGTAATAAGTAATTCCTTCTAATGTAATATTTTTGAAGGGCTATTCAATGACATATTTAGAACTTCATTAACCGTCAGTTATAGACCAGATTGAGGCTTCCACTGTGGGCAGTGCTGACATATTTCATCCATTGGTGACTTCCTTTAGCCTCCTAGGAATATCTGGTATGACCAGAGACAGGTTATTGGAGTTCAGTAAACACATTTTCTGATTTGATGATAATTCTTTTATTTCTGAAGGGAAAAGACTCTGGGGGCTTGTTTATGAGTTTCATAGGAGAGATGAAATTGTGTTGTGCTTTGCAGAGGAGATTTCTATTACATCTGCCCACATCATTCTGAAGCTGTCTTTCAAATTGTTTCTCTCGCTGTCTGGATCTCCCTTTTACCTCTGTGCCATTAGTTATAACTCTTCAGAATCATTCCTCATAATTTACTTACAAACGCTTTAAAGACTTACAAATTTTTTTTTTTTGTGAAAGTGAAAATGTTCAAATATGTAATTCAGGACTGAAACTTCAACTTTTTTATCTTTTATGCTTCTCCCTCTTTCTTATTTTCCTCATGCTTTTTGCAGGTGCTTTGGTTCTATCACAGAATCTTTTCTGCTTAAGTAATTGAAAAAGGGTTGAGTTTCAGGGATTTTTCATTAGTTAGAAGCCATTCCCTTTGTCCCACTCCTCTGTCTTTAGAAGTTGTTGTCAAATATAGGAAAACTTTCACTGCAACGCAAGAGCAGGGCTCTGAAAGATAATTAGTTTTGTGTCCATTCATAGTCAAGCGGAAAATCAAGGAGAAAATTTAATTGCACTCATATATAGCATTTCGTGAAAACTCTGTGTCTAATTACAGTGGGGAACACACAGCAGGGACACTAGAAAGAGGAGACACCTTTAAACTCTTCTTCTTTGAAGAGGCCTTTTGTGACCAGATATGATCCAAGTTAAGAAAGAAGTCTCCTGGCACGTTATACCCCATTAAATGTGTCATCGGTGAGTAGGTTGCCTGTGAAGCGTTTGTCACAACACACATATTCTGCCTAATTATTGATAGAAAGTGTATTTTTTCTCTGTTGTTTTTTCTAATTAACAATATTCTATGTTTTAAGACTGCTTGGCAGCTTGAATACTTAGTACAACACTGTGATAAGACGTGGTCTGTTCTCAGCTGAAGAGTCCAGATGACCAATTTGGTTAATGCAAAAGATACCAGACTTCCATACATTTTCCCACATGTTATCCACAGGAAATTATTCTTCCCTTTTACATATTTGTTATGGGACTCTCTGATTGTGGAACAAACGTGTTACTATTAAAAAGGTAGCATATATGCTTCTTATTCTGGAAAGTCTAACACAAAACGGCCGCATGGAGCACTAGAGCAAGATAGACTTTATAGCAACCACCAAAAAAATCCCTCAATTGCCTCTCAGAAATCTCTGTCTCAGGAACAAAACTTTGACCTGTTACCATTGACTATCATTCTGGATCTAATACAAAAGCTTCCTGCAATAATAGCTGAAAAGAGAATGTATATTAGCAGTTGCATTTTTCCTAATGCTTTCACTTTTTTTTTCCCCCTGGGTTTTTTTTTTTGTTTTGTTTTTTTTTGTTTTTTTTTGTTTTTTTTTTTTCCATCTAAAACATTTACAATATTTTTCAGGCTGTCTTGGGATAGATCATGTTTGTATTCTGAGCATTTTGGATCTAAGTACAAGACATCTGTGCATTCATAAAATTGTCTCCAGCATCTCTGCCCTAGTTGCTGAAATTATGCAGACATTTCTACTGTTCTTCAGACATTTCAATTCTATCTGTCAAGTTAGGGAACTAACTGACTGTTTAACTAAGACCCTGCTGGGATGCCTGAAATTTTGAACAAAAACAATCAGAAAAATTGAGGTTGCTAATAAAAAATTCTGAGATTCAATTTCTGGAACTACCATTGAAGTCTCTAAATCTCAGCAAATATTTACATGGACTGACTTCCTAGTATTCATAATTAGAAGAAGCATTTGTAGAACCACTCTTGTACTTCACAAAGAGAAAGGCATTAATAGCATATACTAAAATATCTGTAACATAGTATTCCTTTGATAGTTTGGAATGCATTGCAGTGGAGGAAAGGGTCTCAACAAATCCTGAGACTGAATTTATAGTTGGGAATAACTGCAAGCATCCTGTGTATGTACTGGTTTTGCATGACAGATAAAGAGAAGTGCCACATATGCTATCCAAATTTTGAGAAAAGCTTTTTTTTTCAATGACCAGTGCAGTTAATGGGCTTCCTTGTTCCTTCACGTGTTCTCATTGTATTACCTTGTCATCTGGGCTACCTGTATAGTATTTAGCCTTTTTGAGAATCTCCAGTTTTTCTTTCTCTCTTGTGCAGAAGTTTCAGCCAAGTGAATCTTTTTTACATATTGGGCAGACAGAGATTTTACTCAAAAATAATGTAGTGAAAGATTCATGAGTCTTTGCTAATGTTAATATGATTTTGCTTGTCCTTTTGGTAACTGAGAGACTTGTTTAGAAGTCAGCCAGATGTTAACTGTCCTTTCAGACACAGGTGATCCTTTTGGATTTTTGGAAATATACTTGTAATGCCGTTGAGTTACCTGTGCTCATCTCTGGAGTGGAAAAGCTCAGCCTGTAAAGTCATCCTTAAAAAAAACTTTGTCATTCCAAACTCAAGTTATGCCTTAGAAGAAATGACTGAAATGATAGTAAGGAGGGCAAGAAGAAAGAGTACAGGCCCAAAGGAATTTAAATGGCTGAGTACAAAGGTTGTCTTCAGAGCCAGATTCAAGGGAACAACTCTTGTGTGAACTCCTTATAGCTTGGCTGATTTACCCTTCAACCCAAATTCATGTACAAGGACTGAAGGGTGAAAGTAGAGAGGCTTGCATGAACTCGCAGCTCATATTACTAAAATGATTAACTTATCCAGCTGTAATTAGGGAAACAAATTCTTTACATTATAAGCTTGACCATCTGCCATTTATGTCTTAACATTTCAGTTTTAGAATGAAGAATTTCGTATGTGGAGTTTTACCACCTTCTCAATAAATAAAGAGGCACATCAATGACACTACTAGTGGAAAACCCATTTGAATGTGCCTAACTTCATTACAATTTGATGTGACATTAGCAGCTATGAATTACTGGAAGAGTATTTGCAAGATGAGGAATCCTGCTGGTCCAGATGGGATGCAGATTAAACGGCCAAGTTCATTTCCCAGTTGGGAGCTCCAAAGGGGCTCTGAAAGAAAATCACTTACCAATTACAGTACTGCACTGAAAACATTCAGTCCCTTAGTTAATAAGGACAAAGGGACACATCAAAGCTGCTGAAGGATAGTTATCATGAGGAGACAGGGTGCAGTAGTATGTGTCTCCTCAGATGCCGCTTGTTTTCCTTTCCAAGCTGCCATGCTGGAGAGCAGGTGCTGCTGCTCAGGAAATCTCTCCAGCAGAAACACTGGCTCTGGCCTTTGGGACCATCAAATGATTTTGTCATCCTGACATCTGAAACCCCTGAATGCACCCTTTGTCCTATTGCATCATTTTCACAGGGCAGAAAATCAGGTTATGTGTCATGCTCAGAGAACTGGAGGAGGACAAGGGCTCAAATGACAACTGTTTTAGTGGCTGGATAAAAACGTGCACCGTGACTAGCCAACGAGACAGATACTAGGGTATTTGCAACACTGTAATTAATTTCTTCTTTTCCTCAAGGCTGAACAGAACCCATCTCTTACATGCAACCTGAACTTATTTTCAGTTAACAAAAATAACTGTAGATAATGTCAGCTTACTAATGGGTCCAAAGATAGAATTTCTTTTGCCTGTTTGACAGACTTGATTCTTCTGCACAAATCCATGTCTTGCCTGGCTACGCCTGGAGGCAGATACACTGCTCCATGGGATTCTTCACTTCTGTTGATGGGCGCTGTTCCGCCAACACATTAAGCTGTTTCTGTAGATAAATCATGCACAAATAAAAGAGCATATGTAAAATCTTAATCCTGTTTCAGCGTGTATGAAGCAGTATTGCTAAAATAAGAACCCCTTTCCTCCTACGCTGAATCTTTGGATACCATTTGGGTCTGAACCAGTCGCATATTTCATTTTGATAAATATTCCTGAAGGAAGAGCCAGACACTTCCTCATTTGTTTAATTTTAATCACTGCAGCAGGCTTCCTTGAAGGGAGACATTGGAACAATCTACCTCTGCTGGCATCCCACAGCAGTTGGTGCTCCTGAGTGAAGAATTTAAAGCCTCCGGGGAGTGGTGAGATGCAGCTCACATGGCTCCATGTGGAATCTGCTGCCAGGTCTCTGTCCTTCACAAGGAACTTGCAGAGGCCTGAAAAAACAGGATGAAGCAAAACCCACCAGTGCCCTTGGAGGGCCAGCTGTCCCATCTGTGCAGCTGCAGAAGAAACTAAAGGGCAAAGTAACGGGCTAAGCTCCCCCAGTAAAACTAGGTTTATTAGGTGAATGAGTTCTGAGGGAGTTAAGTGGGGTTGGTAAACATTATACTTCTGTACAAAAAACATGACAACATGTGCAACTGGCCCTCAACATGGAATGAAAAATATTGATGATTTCTCTCCACTGTTGTTTTCATTAGACAGCATCTCCAAACCTTGGCTTGAAACCTACCCTAGATGCAAGGGTAATTAAGAAGAAAAGCCCTCCTGAACCTCCCCAGGACATGAATTCATTGCACAGATATGTGATCTATACATTTTTGGCAGTTTGTGTTTTCCTGCATTCTGGAGCACGTGTTGAATCAAAGAGATGCTTGGTTTACAGGCCTTATTGCTCTGACACTTTCTGCACTAATGCAAAGCTTTTGTAAAACAGACTAGATGTTAGAAGTGGTAAAAAAGTTGAACAACATACTTTGAATGAACAAAACAAGTTACAGTGGTCACAGTGTGTGTTCTGTTTATGGCTAGTTGACGTGTTATAACTGGAATATTTTGATGAAGAGAAGAAATCTTTGTACCATCAGGATTTAATGGGCAATTAAACATTCCATGACTCTCTTTAAATGAAATAAAAGCCTGCAAGAATCTCAGAAGTCAGAAAAAAATATATTTACGGATTTAATTGTTAACAATTTCTATTACTCTTTTTAGAGATTTTGAATTGAGATGCTACTCAAAGTTCAGAAAAACGGGCATGGAACTGGCACTATTTTACAGACCTGATGATATATAAGGACATTATTTTCAGGGTGCAAAAGATTTCGGTCCAAGTTATCTGAAAAAGAAAGATTTTATCTTGGTTTTCTTGTACAATATTCATATGTGGAATGCAAATTCGTATGCACAACATCTGATGGGGTATTACAGTGCAGCTGATGTAAGACAAAACTGTTAAATCCATACAGAATTTTGAAAATGGGCAAATGGAAAAAAAATCCAGCACCCAAATTTATGTAGAGGTATAGATTCTGCAAGTGCTTGATCCAAAGCTCAGTGTTTTTTCTCCATTGCATGCAACAGACTTCAGTATCAGCCATCACCGAGTATCCCAAGCATATCTGAATGTGATGTAAATACATTGTTAAAAAGTTCTCGTTCTGTCTCCTGCCTGTTAAATCTCCATTTGAACTGTATTTTCCTATTTTCTGAAGACTGGGAGGATGTTTTTCTTTGTTTTCAAGTGAATTTTTGTATGTCAGCTATAAAAATTCTAAGATTTTCAGCTTCTGCATGTTTGTAGTAAGTGACCTAGTTCATTGTAGAAAGAGGTTAAAATTAGCCTTCATAAAAAAATCTATTTTCATCTCATAGAATATCTTTTAGCCCATGTCTTTTTGTATTTCATAAAGTGTCTATCTCTTCATGCTTAAAAAGCTGGTGTTGTTTTGCTTAGCTTTGATCAAGTCACGCTCATTCAGACCATGACAACCTTAATTACATCCAGAGATACGATAACAAGGCAGGCTTTTTTCTGCCTGGTATACTTAGTATCTTATAGTACATCATTGATCCAGATTTTTAAATATTATGTATTCTTTTGTTTGTAAAAAATGATCATAAAATGACGGTTGCTGGTATTTTTTTTTTTGTTTTCCATTTTAACAAGTGTGTATATTAGCATTCTGAGATAAGTAGAGCTGTGTGGTATTTTCACACTTTATGGTTAAAAATTACACATGCACTGTAAGAAGTCTCAGCTCACAGTCCCCATGTGACTTTTAATGACATGCAGCTTGATAAGTTTATGCTGATCATATTCTTGGTTAGTTTTGCTAACTATATTCCATCATTGTTACAGCTAAGGCTTGCTATCTGCAGGCTTCAAAACAATGACACCCTGAGTTTTTTATTCTTCTTTTTAGGAAACCTGTAACTGCACAGGGAAAGGATTTGTGTGCTTATGCAAACACACGATTGCCTGAGAGCTTTTTGAGCTGTGTCAGAAACCGTAGAAATGGGGTTTTTTTGTGTTTTTTTTTCTGGACCAGATTTCAGCACAGGTATAACTCTGTCTGTGTGGCCCAATGACATGCAGAGGATGGAAAATACCATATTACTTCTTATGGATTTGCTTTTAAAAAAATAGTTCCTTTGATTGTCCAAATCCAAGTATAAAGAATTTCATGGAGAAGAGTAAATATGATATTTCTGCAGAAGACCCCCCTTCTGAACAAACACCACTGTTCATTTCTTTTCTCTGTCTTTGACAGTGCCTAAGTCTCAGTCCAAGATTAGATCCTGTTTTGCATGGGCAGGTATATCAGTGATGGCTCAGAAGCTGCTTTTCTTTTTCCCCCCTGAGTAGCTATAACAATTCATAGAATATCTGTTTGTGGAGGACGTGTGGCTTGACCTCAGTCACTATCTTGCTGTAAGTGAGCAAAAGAGGGCAGAAACCCTCTTGATTCAGCCATGAAAAGTGGAACGGACAGTCAGGGAAACTGCTCTGTGATTAGTAGTGGTCAGTCCAGATTACTTTCCCATGGAGAAGCCAAATTACCATTTGGTTTTCTTTGACATAGAAAAACAGAGGTTTAACATTTATTTTATGCCCACAAAAGTAGTAAAAGAAATGCTGAAAAATCAGCTTGTTTACCAGTCTTTCTGCTGGGTAGGACATGGTTGTTGACTTGCCCACTCACGTCACTCTGACTAATTGCCATACCATCATTATTACCTCATTTGTACTGCAATAAACTCCAGGGACCTCAACAACATTTAGAGTTTATTTCCCTATGCATTATACAAATATATAAAGAAGGAAAAAGGACTTTGTTTAAGAGAGTACACAGGTTTCATGGTCTAAATTTAATTCTCCTCAGCACACTAACAATTTAGGTCACAGGTATTGTCCATAATGAAAAAGAAGAAAGCTGGCAGTCCCTTTAGGACCCAGGCAATACCTCTGTGAAAGTATATGGCAAGGAATTTTGAGAATCATATGTCCTTTGTGATTCAATAGGTTGCCCCCTACCTATTTAATATAGAAAAAATGCATTTATATGCACAATGATAGTTTTCAGCTTTCTGTCTTCATCCCTATAAGTCAGGAAAACTCACTACATATGCATGAATTTCAGTCCTGTTCAGGTGTTTTGGCTGACCATGTGTTGACTCGAGATGGTAAAAGAACTGGGTTCTTCACCTGCAGTGTCATCATTCCAGGACAGATGAAACATAAGCCAGCTGGTGAAAACAGTTGGTTTTGCAGAGGTTCAGTTGCTTAACAGCATGCCAGGTAGGAAATATCACTTTATTTTATGCTTGGCATATTTTAAGTTTTGAAGATTACATTAATTTCAGTGGCAACACAGAAACATTCTGGGACATGGTCATGCTGCAGCAGTGGTAGTAGTGGTACTGTTAAACATGATTTTACTGAAGAAATTATGATGCACTGGGGAGATATGAACTTTCCTGCAGATGTTCCTAAGGGGTTAGATTTGGGGCTAGGCTTGCATTTAAACAGAAGTTCAGGAAAACAAAAGAGTTTCATAACCACCTTTTTAGTTATTAGGCAAGCAATTACATGACCGGGTTGTTTTTTTTTTTTCCTTTTAATTTGAGGTAGGGCTGGGGAGGTTGAGATGTTTTACATTATGTGAAGTGCTTCTGGCATTAAGTTATTAGGGAGACCAAGATTGGTTTACCCACTAGGTCATGGTAAGTGAATGCAGATGCAAAGACTGTGTCAATTGTGTCAGTGGTGAAGGCTTTACCACACAGATTGTGAAAAATTAGAGGAGGGCAGGAAATAATTTATTTTTCTAACAACCTATTTCACATTTACAACTTGTACCTGTTGAAGCTGAAAATGCTTCCCTTGTTCTGTCCTTTCGCTGCTGGCTGTCTCTCTTCTTTATTTGACAGATATTCAACACTTGAGGCCTCAAGTTCAGAAGAGTATTATTAACAGCAACCATTATGGTCCCCTGGGGATTAATTTTACATACCGTGTGTGTGTTTTCACAATAGTTTCAAGATGCTGGAATGCAGATATATTTCTAGTAAAAAAATAGTTTAGACAGGTTGATTCATTTAGCTACCCAGCAGGGTCTGATTGCTTTTCTAAAGTTAATTCCCAGTGAGGATTTTCCCAACATAAAAATACTACAGTAGCTATTGCTATGAATGAAAGCAGTTGTTTTCTTACAGAGAAATGAGTGAAAATTTAACTTTTCCCAAATTCTTTATTTAATCGCATTTTTTCAAGTCTCTCAAAGTGACATACCCTAATCAAATAGATGCTTCCAAGATACTTTCCAGCCGTGCCCTATTTTTAAAGAACTAAAGCCCCTGAATTTTCTGAGGAGATTAAAAGATTTTTTTACCTTGTTCAGAGTCAGTGTGGGTTTTTTTTGGTTCAAGTTTGTTAGGTTTGGGGGATGTTTGGTTTCCTTGCTTCGTTGCAGCTGACAAAGCAAAAAGACCCCTTTGTCCCTGTGTTCAAGCTGTGTGTGAACTCTGGTGGAATTCTGGACAGGTAAAACAACACATAGCACATCCTGCAGATGTGCTAATAAGAAGCTCCTCTGTTGTAGACTTTCCCAGCAGCAATTATGAAACAGAGATGGCACTTAAATGCTTTTAGAGGTGGTGGCAAGTAAATGGTGTTTGACACTCTCAAAACAAAAAATAAATGTTATATTTTTGTATTCTCACTGGGGACTGAAATGCAGATTAAAGTTTCTTATGTACTTATGGGTTGCACCTAAGCAAAATCTAATCTAAATTAGATTTTAGTGGTGACTTTGATAACAGAACCACAGCAAATGTAAAAATTTTTCACGTATTTGTTGAGAAGTAGGTGAGAGGTTCAAAGAGCCAAAAGTAGCTCATGAAAAAAAAAAATAATGTAGTGTAGCCCAACCTTGGTTGCAGTGCAAGTGTAGGAGCTCAGAGGAGGGTGGAAAAGCCTGCAGGGAGGCAGGAGGTGTGAATCTGCTTACACATGCTTCTCAGTGCTTCAGCCCACCCGATGGCCCTTGGACACACCCGGCTGTCCCTGGGTTGCAAGAGGCTCAGGTGGGGGATGTAGGATTGTCCTTTCACTTCCTTTCCCCCAGCAGGGACGGGGACAGGATTTTCAGTGGCTAAGGACAGCACAGTGCCAGAGAAAGCAATCTTTGGGGTGACAGTTTCATGAAAAGCCACTGTGGGCAGTCACAAACGCAGTTTTGAGCCCCTTTTCCAATTTGATGTCTTAGGTGATAGGTAACCTTTCTGAACAATGTAAATGGTCTGCAATAGGTCTGACACTTACTGATGGTTACAGTCTGAAAGAAACTGCAGATCCTGTCCTCCCCTTCCAAATTCCTCCCTCAGCTGAGCATTATTCTAACACTTCTGTATTGTAAATACTTATATAATTTTAAACGGCATAATCAGAATTCTCTTTAAACAGCTGTCTTTAAACAACACCCTCCACATTATAGCCTTTACTGAAAAACCTACTCCATTTTGAAATTAAATATTGATTAGAGTTTAATCGATTTCAAATTTTGTAATTAATGTGTTCTAACTGAAAGTCAGAAAATGGTTCAAGGAACAGCCTGAATGGGGTTGCATTGCAATGGAATTCATTATCGGCAGAGGGTGGAAAGCCCAGGAGTAAGGAATGTTTTTTAAAGGCAGTATGAGACTTCTCTCCTTGAAATACTTCCCAGTACTTGCTAGCTAGCATGAACCACAACAACTGCTATAGCATGGCATGATTAAACCTTTTTGACAGTTAGCTAGTGTACAGTGTGTTCCCTTTAATTTATTCTGACCAGTTGGATTAAAGAGGTCATTCTCAAGTAGATGTTCCTTGCAATAGCACCTTGACAGCCATTTTGCTAGTGTTTTATCTACAGTGATGTCTGTTTTGAGTTTTATTCAAGAAATTAAAAATAAATATCCTGTGGAAGAGATGACAGCTTATTTTTAGGCTAATTTAAAGTTTTGATCACTTGGGAATCTCTATCTTGTTTCTAAATAGCAAACAAATATTAAGGATGAGTTTTGTTTTTTTAATTGCAAGGTTATTTAGCTGTAGAACTAAAAAAAAAATTATTAAAATAAATTTTCAAATTTTTAAACATTTGCAATATGTGGGAACATCTGTCTTGGCTCTTTATAGTTATGTAGCAGGCTGATTTTTACCTCTCAAATTATCAACAGATTCCATGTGGAATTCTACTAAGTGGGGAAATGTATATATTTTAATAGTCATATCCCTTTAAATTTGAGGAAAAGTAGATGTAGCCTTGACTTAAATATTAATGTAACACCTTAAGGCAATACCAGTGCATTTTAGCAACCTTAATTAGCATCTCAGAAGGAATGATTCCAATAAATTGTCAGGTAGTGCTATGTGAATGGCTTCAGATAGTGAATTTGCCATTAGTTTCATCGGAGATAAAATACCTGAGCAGGAAAACATGAAGCTGGACTTCATAGTGGGTTTAGAAGCAAGTCACTTTTGGATGCTGGTGAAAGAATAGTCTGGTGTAATAAAAAGGCAGTGTATTACCCAACAAAAAGCCTGAAAGTGTCTTGTATGTTTAGGAATGAAATGAAATTTAGGCATGTGATACTTTGTTCACAGAAGAAGAAGAAAAGCGTATATTTTTTCCCCTAAATTTTAACTAAAGTTTTCAGTCTATGAAATTAAGCCGTAATCTGATTGTTACAGGGTCTCAGACTGACTGACAGCTTTATTTTGTTTAAAACTGTTGCCCCTTGACCTGTCACTACAAGCCTTGGTAAAAAGTCTCTCTCCCTCTTTTCATTAGCTCAGTTTAGGTACTTGAAGGTGACATAAGGTCTCCCTGGAGGCTTTTTTTTCTCAGACCAAACAACCCAACTGTCTCAGCCTGTGCTCATCACAGAGGTGCTTCTGCACTTGGACCATTTTCGTAGCCCTCCTCTGGATCCACTCCAACAGATCTGTGTCTTCTTTTTGCTGGAGACCCAAACCTGGATGCAGTTCTCCAGGTGGGTTCTCACAGAAGTAGAATAAAGGGGGAGGATAACCTCACTTGATCTGCTGGCCACACTTTTTTTTGTGCAGCCCAGGATGTGATTGACTTTCTGAACTGCAAGCACACACTGCTGTCTCATGTGCAATTTTTCATCCTCCTGTATCCTCAAGTTCTATTCGACATGGCTGCTGTCAATTCATTAATTCCCACAGTCTCTCTTGATAGTGGTAATTACCCTGATCCAGGAATAGGACCTTTCACTTGGCCTTGCAGAACTCCATGAGGTTCAGATGATTCCACTCCCAAAGTCTTTCAAAGGCCCTCTGGTTGGCATCCCTTCCCTCCAGCAAATCAACTGCACTGCTCAGCTCAGCACCGACTGCAAAATCCTGAGGGTGCACTGGTCCCCACTATGCTGCTGATGAAGGGATTAAATAGTATCAATCTGAGTACAGAACATTGAGGGACACCACTCATCACTGGCTTCCCTTTGGACATTGAGCTATTAACTTCAACTGTTTGGACATGGCCATTCAGCCGGTTCCTTATCCAGAAGTTCATCCATAATTTCATCAATTTATCAGCAAGAATGCTGTGGGGGACTGTATCAAAGGCCTGACAGAAACCTAGATAGTTGATATCCACAGCTCGTCCTTTGCTCACTGTAGCAGTTACCATAATCCTAAATGATAAACATTTCAAATCATGCATCTAGATATAAAAAGCTATTAAAATTCACAAAAAGTGCTTTTTTTTGGTAAAGAATTAAAAATGTAAGTAAGAAAGTACAGAATATTAATCCAGTAACTTTCTTGACCAGTAACTATGACTTGTTAGGATTTTTGGAAATGTTTAAGTTTTCCCTTTTTGAGAAAGGAAGGAAATGAAGCTTTCATGGAGAGAGGAAGTTAGTCATAACTTTCACAGTGCCTGATGTTTTTTAGAGGGGCATTTACTTTCTCTTTTTTCCTCCTCTCCTCTACCGTCCCTCCCCTTCCTCCCTTAAGACACAATAGAAGTTCTGCCATTTGTGTATGTGCAACCGCAGGCTTCTTCCATGTAAAATCCCATTATTTTAAGAAATAATTAATTAAGACATAATTATATATTACAGGCAGCTTTAGAAAACAGTAAATAGTCTGAGTGAGTCTCAACTGAACTAACGGATGGCAGCAATGAAGTCATAAAAATACGCATGTGACCACTACAGAGTCCTAATAACATGGACTTTATAAAGATAGGAGTTTGGAATTGTAAAAAAGTCCCTACATAATAAATAGCTCCAGATGCTTTTGCACTTTAGTCATATTCTCTTCCACTCTTTTGTACATTTCAGAGTGTGTCTTTCACCGAATTCTTGTTTTAGGTGCAGTCACTAGACAGGATTATTAAAAAACCTGTGTGCTATAAATCTCACTGACTTTGTGGTCTGCGTGTCAGAACCAAAAAGGGCCTATGTGTTCAGCGAGAGATGAAATCAGGCTTTGTCCTACAAAAATTTCAGCCCTATAAAATTTTCAGTCCCAGCACCATTTTTGTGTCATCCTTACCAGCAGAGGTACCCTGACAATATTGCCCTCAGTAGTGGCCTTAACTTTAACATATCAAAATCATGGTGCCTGCACATTCACATCAATGCGTGAGACGTGACACTTGTGTTTCAGTGCAAAGGGGTTGAAAGTCACCTTGCCTTGTTTGTAAAGACTAAGCTGAAATGCAGACTCTCACTCCCAGTTTTTCATATCAGAAGTTCTCTCCCTAACACTTCTTATGCAAATAATTCTGAATTCTTTAAGGTGGAATGAACTAATTTAATTGTTTGAGTTATAGGCACTGATTTTCTTCTTTGAAGTATGTTCTTCATTTAGGTCATGTAGGGGGAGTATGAATGAATCTAATTTTCATGAAAATTCTTATGCAGATTTATTTGAAATCATGCCCCATATCAGAGATGTCCTTAATGTTTGTGAGGCATGAGTCAGTATGCAGAATAAGGAAGATCTTTTCCAGGACGAAAAGAAACCAAAGCCATTTGGGGAAGAATAAATAATCAGAGAAATATCTCACCATCAGTCAGTCATTTAGTTTCCCAGCTGTGGTGTGAAAATCCTATAGGCATATAACTTTTAAACAGATCCCTGAATACTCCCTGCTCACTCTTATCAGCTCCTCGTAGAGGCGCAGAGTGCAGGCAGTGCATGTGGGAGGGTTTGGTGTAAGTCTAAGGTTCTCTCTGCAGGCAACTAGTTTTATTTTTTTTCATCCTGGTTGTTTCAAGAGAAGGCTGTAAAAGCTATATATGTTGTGCTTTGCCACTAAGATATTATTTATGCAACCTTGTTTCCAGACAGTGTCACCACAAAGTTGCCATTGTGCCACAACCCCATCAAGGAGGCAGTTCCATGCAGCAGGCAGCTTCCAGCTCTCATGGGGCCACACGGTGGCCTGGTGACATCCCCATCTCCTGTTCTGCGTATTGTCAGACACAGAATTTCCAGTGAGAGGGCTACTAAGCACATTTTCCAGCCAGTTGATACTCTGCTTGAGAAGATGCTGTCAGAGGGTTTTTCTTCTGACTGTACTTTCTCCAACTACCCAGAGACGGTTAGTAGCAGTTTTTCTTCCCTTTTTCAGTTTTTTGACACTGGTGCTTTTTATTTCCTAAAGGAGAAATGCCACACTCCATTTCTCAGTCTGTGTGTGGTTGGTTGTGTGCATGTGTGAGTGAGCACCTGCCTTTTGCACAACTTCGTGTGGTACAGAAAATGGTCACTGTCAGTCTGTCAGGCCTTGTGCACACACGGCTGGGAGAAGTTCCTTTCTTTAGGTGTGCTGATGAAGTTCAAACACGTTGGAGATTTTCCAGTGATCTGAGTGAATTTGACCTGCTCTGACATACATGTGGAAGAGATTCCTGTGCTAAAAAACTACGAATAAGAGAAAATTGTACGGGTTATTCTATATCTGTGTGTTTTTATATCTAGCATAGGTTACTGAGTTTTAGTGTGTTGCTTTTGGATTGCCTTATTTATGGTTTTTAAATACTTGAAACAATTGTAAAAAACCTAGTTGAATACAAAATTGCGTAAATCAGTGTCCTTCCTAAAAATTTTCTATCTATTATGTATGCAAAAGTCTAAAAATGGTGTTTATTGCCACAGCTAATTTCTAAAAGCTTCCACTGAAATTTCGTATCTGGATATCTAATGTTAGGGGTTGATGCCTCTCTCCTCTAAATGGTCCTAGAGCAGTTTGTATTCTATTTGGAATGAGTAAAATACAATTGTACAAAAGTATTTAAAATAAATAATATAGGTTTTACCAGACACCTCAAAACTATTTAATAATTTAAAAATAATATAAGACAAAAGGTACACTGCTACTCTCTAATTTCCTAAGGTGGGAACAAACTAAGAATTAATATAGCCTATTTATGCTTTTTGCATGTCACTTCATTTTGGAGAAGTGGAACTGCAGCCTTTATTTATAAGACTGATGTTAGACTGCAGACACACATTTCAGGGATTCTGCTTAATTTATTTATTTTACTTTTTGAAGGACTACCTAAAAATGTATTGAACTTAATCTTGCAATATCAGACTTTTTTTATTCAGGGTTACAATATAACTAAAACTAAAAAAATAAAAATTAGGAAAAATGAACATACTAGGTGAACATGTACAATAAAATAGTTGATAATTCTGATCATATTATACATTAAACTTACACAAACCACTCATAATTAATTTGTCCCTAAGTTGTATATGCTTTGT
This sequence comes from Daphoenositta chrysoptera, assembly GCA_013397915.1. Classification (NCBI taxonomy): domain Eukaryota; kingdom Metazoa; phylum Chordata; class Aves; order Passeriformes; genus Daphoenositta; species Daphoenositta chrysoptera. The sequence goes on from VZRO01006135.1 coordinate 308,854, forward strand.
TTTTCACTGTAAAAAATTGATATAGTTTGATTAAGTGTTGTGTCATTTTGCTCTGCTCATTGTTTTTTATCAAAGTAATGCCATTTAGAGAAAGAAATGAGAAAATAGAAGAGAAAGTGGTTTTTTTTTAATGGAATTCCTTCCGAGGTAATGTTGTCCACAAAAATCAGATTTGTTACCTGGTGTGCAAAATACTGATGGTTTCACACTTGAGGGAGATATTGTTTATTTGTTTTACTGTTTCAGAAGCATGGGTGCTCAGTGGTATTTCACAAATCAAGCATATCAACTATCAAAACTTTTTACCATTTATACATTTTAACGAAAAAAGGCTTTAGTGTTCATTGGCAACAAGTTGCATAGTTCATATTAATTAATAATATATCTTCTACTGGTTAATCATTCTCTTGCTTCCCATGCTAATTAGTCTGCACGCTCAGTCCTTCTCTTCTCTTGAGCCCGTGGCCTTCTCGGGCTGGTGGTCTGTGAATCGGTGGTCACGGCTCGCCCTGCAGGAATTACCTTTTACCCAGTCGGAGCTAATTTCAGCACAGCTGCTGAACTGGCTTTATTAGTTTCTCCCTTATCTGGGGAGTTCTGCCAAATGTCCTTGAGGCCCATAAATTCTGCATTCTTTGTGTTCAGTATCAGTGGTACACCCTTCTTCCCAAGTTTTGTTGCCCTCCCCCAAGGTCTGAGGTCACTGACGCATGTCAAGCCCTGAACCCTACCAAGGCAATTCTTCCAAGAAGTAATTTGTCTTTCTAAAACCTGCACATCACTTAGAGCTTGTTAGCTGCCCTCTGTTCCAGGTATTAATTCACCTTTCTTGTTGATTAAGCTTGAAAGTATACAAACATCAAACATCAAAGAACATCCTTTCTTAAGGAAATTTTAAATATTCCACATTTTGCAACAGTAACTAGTAAATGTCACCTGTATGAGGTAATGCGTTGGAAATAGTAGTACTATCTGGTTTGTTTACATCAACAGAATTGGATGCAACAAACTTTCTTTTGCAGTTGTCATGGAATATATAAATATTGGCTGACCTTCCCTGGCTTGTTTTTTGGCATAACTTGTTACGTATTTCCAAAAACTGCCTTTCAAACCTTGATTTATGCATAAATAAGACCTAATAATTCATGGGCACATTGAAAATCAGCACATTATGTTGATAGTTAAACAGTGAAAATTTTAAAATGTGCTTCACAAGGCATATTTGCCACATTTTTTCTAATTTTTCTGTCTTTAAACAAAGTTTATAGCTGGATAAGCTTTATATTGCTTAAAATAAAATTTTATCTCTATAAGCACTGTTATGTCTTTACTGTGACTCCTTACTTTCAATAACCTATTCTGACATGATATGCAGGTTGAAACGACATTGTGTTATAGGGAGTGACTCTGGCAAAGTCTTGAAGTGATGTTAGTTTTGATTTGATTTTTTTTTAAACTGTCATGTTGACAACTTTTTCAGATTGAAACTAGATGAAGTATTGATATGGAGAGCTGTTTATAAATGAAGTGAAACAAAATTATGACTTTGCCACTATTCTGCATTGGCATTTAACTGAATTTATAAGGCATATATAAGAAAGCGTTGATTAGGGTAAGAACAATCAGTTGGAAGAATCTTTACACATTGGGTGATGCAGAATGAAGTTTATTGTGAATTCCCATAATTATAATGAAAAAATAAGTCTATAGATCTATATGTCTATATGTCTAAGGATACATAGATGCATGAATATTCTTAGGTAATAATAAATTTACTAGTCTGCTGTGGGCTATATGGAGTTATGGCTTAATCCCAGCCCTTTAAATTCAAGTCTGTTTGCTTGAATTCTCTAATACTTCAGAGTTGAATCACTCTTCTAATTTTGTGACATATCATTTGAAAATCTGATGCAACTGTTGTGTTTTCCTGAAAATTGTTGCCTGAGCAAACATAGGCAAACCATGAAACTTGTATTCATAGGAGTCCCTACCATTTTTTGCACAAATGTTTTTTTTCCTCCTCCAAGTCCCTAAAAACATACACTAAAGAGCATGATGACTACAGACTAAAGGAGAGGTTTTGAAAACAATGCAGTACCACAGGTGATCAAGAGATTAAAGACTTTATCTTTGCTTTTACAATCAGAGAATTATTTGGATTGGAAGGGGCCTTATTAAAGATCATCTAGTCCAAGCCCCTGGAATGAGCACAGACACCTTGACCAGATTTCTCAGATCACTGTTCAACCTGACCTTGATGGTTTCCAGGAATGGGGAATCTACCACCTTTTTGTAAAACCCATCACAGTGTTTCATCACCCTCACTGTAAAAAATATCTCTTATATCTAGTCTAAATTGACTTTTAGTTCAAATTCATTAACCCTTGTTCTATCACTACAGACCCTATGAAAAACCCTGTTCCTATCTTTCATGTCAGCCCCCTAGAAGAAAGACTGTAATAAGGTTTTACCAAAGCCTTCTCTTCTCAAGACTGAACAACCCCATCTCTCAGCCTTTCCTTACAGGAGACGTTTTCCATCTGTCTGATCACTCTTTGGCTCTCCTCTGGACCCACTCCAACAGGTCCTTCCTGTGCTGAGGGCCCCAGAGCTGGATGCAGCATTCCAGGTGGGGTCTCAAGAGAATGGAGAAGAGAGGCACAATCACCTCTCTTGAACTGCTCGTCCCTCTTTTTTTGACACAGCCCTGGATGCAGTTGGCCCTCTGGGCTCTGTTAGTACATTATTGGCTCATGCCCAGTTTTTCAGCTGCCAGTAGTCCTAAGCCCTTCTTGGTAGGGCTGCTCTTGATGTCTTCTTCCCCCTGCCTGTATTGATGTCTTCCTTCCCCAGCAGCCAGGCTGTCCCAATTCAAATGCACTTGAAGTAGCTGTCTGGGATGACAGGGAACAGGATGCAAGAAAGAGGTCTTTTCAAGCCTGTATGTCCTATAAAAGAAGCTTCCACAGTTAAAAAACGTTAATCTCTTTTAACGTAGGTTTTGTATTTAGGGATGATAGACATTTTAGTTTCCCTCATGTAACGGGTTGGGTTTAATGAACAGGTTAAAAACACCAGCTGTAGCTGGGATTCAGTTCACAAATTTGTTTTTGTGAGATATAAATGTATAAATTAGGAGAAAAACATGGCAAAACAGGCCTACTCACTTCTAAACAGTATAAAGATAGTTTATTGTTACTAGGTAGAATTAACAGGAAAAAACTACACCAAGAAAGTAAAAAGGAAAAAAAACCACATTCCTTCTTCTGCCAGTTCCCCTATGCTCCCTCCCCCCGGGGCTTCTCAGAACCCTCAGACCTCCTTGCAGGTTTCTCAAGAGAGGGGACAAAGAAATTAACAAACATGGAATTTCTGGTCAGTACTAGAGTCCTTAAAAAGTCCTTCCACACTCCAGGAAAAGAAAGAGGTCCTCTTTGCTTCTGTGTGGGTCCAGAACTGTCACCGCAATAGTCTATCCGGTCAGGGACATCCTATAGCACTGAGCATCCAAAACATAGGGTATTCTGAGTCCCCCATATCCTTTAAATGGATAGCAGAACAGTTTATGGTAATTACAGTTCTTTTTTCCACTTTTCCACAAAGTGTTTTTAAGCTCCGCGCCGATCACGGCTCCGCCCCCCTTTCTTCTCTGCGGCCATGTTCAGTCTAGCCGGCCTGACTTACTTGTTTCTTCTTTAACTCCATGATGAGCAGTTTCTGTTGAAGGATAACTTTTCCCCATCGATGTTGTCAGTTGTTTAACAGCTTCTTTGGTTTGAAATGGTTAAAAATCGGTTTCTCCAGGCCCACGGGGGACCCGGGGGAGTGGGGGAGGGGGAAACTCCTCCCGATTTTCTCGGGAAGTCACCCGGCTCTTGGCAGCAGCTTCCTGAGAGCTCTTTGGCCATTTCCAGCTTCCTAGGAGAGGTGGGGGTTATCCCGATGCATGCCGGGGACCCCTTATCCTGGCATTTGGGGGAGGGGTGCTCAGCCCCGGGCCCTCCAGGCCGGGGCCGGAGCGGCTCCCCTCTCCCGCCCCCCATCTGTCCCAGACGCCGCCGCCGGATTAAAGAGGCTCTTCCGGGCTTCTTGCCAGCTTTAAATATGCACAATCGCAGAAGCGCTTATTGGATTTGAAAGCTGCCAATTAATTTTCAGCTCCAATCCACGACACCTCATTATTTAATAAGGGAAGACTTAAAAGTTTTTATTATTGCAGATATTTTACTCTGAGAGCTTTAATCTCATCCATTCATGTCTGGCTTGTTAGAACCCTTTGATATGTTTGAGGTATGATTTAATGTATCAAAATTACAAACTAGTTTTTGTCATCAATACATTTCTGTAAGAACTTGGTCTGAAAAATTAAGTATAGAGTTAGAATATATTTAAAGAAATCACAAAAACCTTGTATACTTGAAATGATCTAAAATGAAATTAGTTACTTAGTTTGACTGCAGCCTGGTAATGCTGTCTGCAAAATGTATATTTTGATGTCAGATACTGTTATTACCAGGGGAAGAAATGTGTTTATTTGACTGTTGAGATGGTGCAGCTTATTTCTTACACTTAAACAAAATATCAAGGATATGAAAGTCACAATATCCCTGTGGGAGATTGAATCATTGAAGACCATTGCCAAAGTGAAAGATGCTATAGAAATGCCAAGATAACCTGATTTTTGCAAGGCTCTACTCTTTTATGTACCATTTCATGGTCCCCATCAAAGTCAAACTGTATGTGGTTTCCTGTTGACAACTCTCACTCTCACGACAAGAAGGTAAATCACACATAATGTATCTAAAATTATATATTTTACATATGAATAAAGTATATACTATATGTAGTACTATATGTTATATAGCTCTTTGTATATACACATTCATACACACCCGCACACAGGCATATACACACAGAGACAAATTCAAAACCCAAGTATGTGAGCTCTTTACCCTGTTTTAGTCTGTTCAGCTTTTCATTCCATCTTCACAACATTTTCTAGAAAACATGAAAGGGATCCAGGTACTGCAGTGTTCCAGCTATGCTAGAGGGGTTGTGGAATCCATTTTCCCCCAGAGGTTAGAGGGATATGGCTTATCCCTAATTACTGGTGTACAGTGCAGGTGAACGCTTAAAAAAAGGTTAAATAAATGCATGTGGACATTGCTGCAGCATTTTTACATATTTTAAATTCTCTGTCTTTTAATTATTCAGCTTCCTTTTGTCAAACTTTCTTACTTGCATTTTTGCAAGGAAAAGATATAAATGTCCTGTAAAGAGTAGCTACAGCTTGTAAGGAGAAGTCAGATTTTATGTAGTTTTGTATGTAGCTGAAAAAACATAATTAGAACAATGTATTTGTAATTGTTAATAGCTGGGCTTACAAATGCAGGTACTATAACAGCTTCAGTGCTTTCCTCTGCTAAGCTTGCTTTTTTTGCATAAAAGAAATTTTTTTTTCATGATCATCATATGGAAACTTTTATTACAACAGAGTTGAGGAAATGGAAAAGAACCTGAGAAATGAAGATTTGCAGGAACTACTGGAATACAAGGGAGTTTTTTTACAATTTTGCAACCATTCCATATAGATTTACTCATGTACTTCTTTGTGTTTGTTTTTTTCTCCCTTTGATGATGTTTAGTGTTCTCACATATAGTTTTAAAATTTTTAAGGTTGAGCTCAAAGTTACTTTCAGACTTGTTTGAGCCAAATGAAAGTTTGTGATGCTTAATTTTTTTTTAATCTTTCATCAATAGTCATTTCTAAAATAGAATTGGTGATTTGAAACGGAAATTGAGAGAAAACCTGAATACAGTTATAGGTCATACCAAATGTGACTAGGACGAACAGAGAGTTTAATCTAAAAATAGAACTTTCTATTCAGCTGTAAAATATCTTAAGGTGTAGTCTTCAAAGGAGAAATATTATGTCCACTTCCTAGTTTGCAATACCCCTTAAGTTAGTTAATTTTAACATCTCCTGTTGCACATATTTTCAATAAAACTGAAGAAAACCAGAAATTCTGTCTTACTTGCAAATGTTATCTTGATAATTTCAGATTGTAAAGGTTTCTCTAGATCTTGGCCATACCACCCTTTTCCAGAAATTTATTGTATAAAATATGCTGCATACAGGAAAAAGAAAAATATGCATGATGCTGGTTAAAGGAGAGAAAAGTGCCTGATGAACCTAGAAAACCAAAGGAAAAGACCACAAAGGACTCTAAACTGAAGCAGAGGTGTGTGTCGTGTTACCTTTCATGGGAGACTTCAACACAGGATTCACTCTCCTCTAAGAGCCCTTGGAACCTGTGGAAAAATGCTAGTAACTTCTTTCAGACTTTGCAGAGATAGGACAGTCATGAGAGTGATGAGTAGTGAGAGAGTAGAGAATAAGAGAATTGTTTTACATTAGTTACAGCATGCAGGCACTCTCTAGGACTTGTCAGAGCTGAAGTAACAATTGTATTTTTTAATTGAGATTAAGGGTGCCTGGAGGCTTAGAGATGAGCTGATGCAGCTTTGGGTATGCAAACAGCGAGATATTTGTAGCATGTATTATTTGGTTTCTCACAGAGTTCCTCATGTCAAGAAAGAGGTTCCTTTTTTCATTGACTTGGATTCAAGCACAGGGTTCATCTGCAGAACAAGTTTGTATGGGAATAAAGTGCTTTTCTCATGTAGCAAAGGACAAGTTTACTTTCTTCTGTGTCAGAATTGGTGCACTGAGAATAAGTAACTTATTGCTTCACATTTAAACCACAAGGGTTTGATCCTTTTTGTGCCCTTATACAAGAAAAGCTGTCACAAAACTGACGCAGGGTTGCCTCCAGGCCAGGCCTTAGTTAAAGGTGCCTCCAGACAATCTGTAAGGAGTGTTTGGGATGGGTGATCCAATGTATTCAGGGACGATGCAGGGAGCACATCAGAGCTGTATTGCCCCTGTTGCAGTTGTGTTCCAGATGTTTCCATGCAAGGAAAGCATGGAGTAGGTCTTGACTGCAGCACAGATACACTTAAAACTTTTGTATCTGTACAGAATTTCTGTGATGTGTATTTGCACTTGCATTAGTTGACGATTTTCTGCTCCTCAATGCTGTCTGCCTAAAGTGTGCAGTGCCCCTGTGTTGTGTTGGCTTGTGTCATCAGAAACCTCTGGGTACTCGAGATGAATCCTGTGTTCTCAGATCCAACACTGAGGAAGGGTTCTTTCCTTTGCTGTAGAGTGACTCCATCCACCTGATATTCACTATGTCTACGTTACCTTATATTCCTCACTGTGAGATGGAAAGAATTATTTGGTATAAAGATAAGAATAAATATTTCAGTATTAATTTTATGCTCAAGCTGCTAATTTGAAAGCAAGTGTTGATGATGGGACGTAAGTGAAACATCGTGACTGCAATAAATAAAAAGAACAGTCCTAGTTTAAATGACGATTGGTGGTGGCTTTCTTGTGCATAAGTAATTGAGCTGTAGTTTCAGGCCTAAATTTACACATGGTGAGACAGGCAAAGGATGTTGCTTCTGTCTGCACACACCAACAGTGACTAAAGATGGAAAGTGTTGCAAGAGGCGAAACATTTTTGAATGGGACTTTTGAAGACCAACTGAGATAATAGGATGGGTTTAATGATAATGACAGATGATTATGAGTGCTTCCTCTGCTGGAAAAGGATTTGAAATCAACTAAATTTAATCTCACTGATCTTGTATTCGACTCCAGCATTTCTGGTGGTTTGTAGCATGCTGTATGTTGCAAAGAGAATCCAGAATATATAGTTTCCTTTTTTATATTTTTTAATGCTTGTGTTTTTCTTTTGTTTAAGCCATTTTTATAAAATAGGTGGGGAAAATGTGAAAAAATATACAATATGTTCTGGGGAAATAACCTTTCAATTTCTTTTTCAGAAAAAACTTTGATAAAGGAGTAGTGTAATTCCACCTAAACCAAATTCCACCTAAATTTATACCATATACAATGAGAAAGAGGTAAAACACTGTAAATGCCATAATTTTCTTGTTGCCTTGCGGAAGTTTTTAAATGGCTGGAGATGATTTTATGCTGATTCCTGACCAGTGAATCTAACATGTGGGAAAGACTGCTGACTGTGAATTGCAGACTCTGGCTCATACAGACCTGGAAGATTTAAAACCTGAAAATGAAGGCAGGCAAATTTTCTAGTTTCTGCTTTTCTTTAAAAAATAGTCAACTAAATACTCCTGGACTGTTCTCCTATAGTTCTGGACAGTCCTCTTACTTCTCCTACTCTCTGACCTCTTTCTGTTGTGGTCGTTGAAGACACTTATGGTAGTACAATGAAAAACCAGTACATGCAAATATTTGGCTGAATTAATTTATTAAAAAAAAATGATCCCATTATAGCTCACAGTTTTCTCAATACTGTCAAATGTTATTTCACCTGCTCAAAACACAGTCAGAAATTTTGTCAATTACTGCTCTGGACCTTCATGCTATCTGAGGTCCTGATGTTAATATACACTTATAAGTTGGAAAAAAATGAGTAGAGATAATAGGAAGAAAATAGAAGTAATAATTTTTCACAGCAGTAAAGTGCTCTTTTGAAGCACTGCTAAGTCATAACATCACCTGTGCTTTGCTTCAGGTCTCTACTCACAGAAAGGAAACACATGCATGGGAAAAGGTAAAGTGTCAGAAAGTTTGACTTCACTGCAAAAACCAACAAACATGAATGACAGCTTTTCTTGTTGACTAAAATGAGGAAAAAAGCTATTCCTTTGTACAGTCTGCAGGCCCCTTCCATTATACAGTGTCTGGCTGGGAAATGAACAACAAATCCTTTATTTACTTTTTTCTTTTACTAGTGCAATTAACAGTTTCTCATATTTCAGAAAGAAATTCCCTCTCTTCTTTCATTAGGACTTTATATGTGAATGTGTAGTCACTAGAAAATGACCTTCTCTTTGGCTGGTGCTTGCCATTTGAATCAGCTCTTACATTAAATAGGAAGCAAACCCCAACATTTTGGAAGTTGTTTAATACAGTGTTTCTACTCCAGTGGCTGAAAGGCAGTGTTTTGAAATGTATAGTTTAAAATGTTTTGTATCAAGTTGAGTCTTATACAGATACACTTCATTAAACCTGCAAGACTTTCCTTCTTACCCCATTAAATTCCATTATCAAAATTGCCAGTCTGTGGCTCAAAGTCTTAAAGTTATACTGCTAATAATTGAGCAGTTTCTTTCAATACCAAGTACAATTTAAGATGAAACATAGCTATTTTCTTTGCCAGCTGTAAATCTAGTAGCTGGCAATGGTCCCAAAATTGCAAAATTTCTGTCTATTTGACAAGCACTGAGTATCACACTATGATTCATCTAAGAAAACCAAAACAAAATAGAAGTAGCAAAGTGTTTAGAAGGATGATATTCAGAGGATTAAACACAGACAAGTAAATCAATTAATTCTACTCAATATGAATGAATAACAGCGGTATCTTGAACTTATTTAGGCTTTCAATCAGACAAACATAGAGTTGCAATTTGTCTGTATCAGATTTTACCTTCACTTACAAGTATGAAGTGAAAGAACAAAGACAACCCGTCTGAGATGTAAGAACCCACACTCTCACTCACTAATTTTGGTTCCCAAAATATTAATGTGCTTATATCTTCTTCCCCATTGAGAAAAAGGATTAGTAGTTTCTTTTTCTAACCCTTAAACTGGGCTTGCATTTCACCAACAAAATAGTCCATATGGTATTTCAAAACGGATTTTAAAATTTATGTGAGCTGACTTATCCAAGTGGATAGTAACCATCTGGGCTTCACAATAAGTCAATATGCATCAAGCAAAGAAAACAGAATTCTAAAGGCAAAAGGATGTGTTTTCAATCGCTAAGCTGCTTAGCCACCTTTTAGTAGAAAGGTATTGAGTTAGAATAATGTACTCTATATTTGCAATAAGCCTGGCACTTAAATATACACTATCTGTTCCAGTTTGATATAGCCATGAAAGCTCCTACCACTGACACAGGTTGTCCATCACAACCAGCACATATCTCCTGGTATTGTAAATGATCTGGCTGTGTTATTGCCTTATTGATTGCCTTACTGAAGTTAGATGGTTTCTCTTGAGTAATATCAAATTACCTACATGCTAAGGTGTCAAAGCCAATCTCTCTGAGGTTAATGGACATGTCATCTGCTCTATAGATCCTTCAAAGAAGATCTGCTAGTTTGGTGCTGTCCTGGCTGGAAAACAACTTGCCCCCAAAAGATGACATGACTAAGACATGAACAGCGTGTCCACACTGAACAGTGCAGGAGCTGGATCTGTTATTTTTGTCCAGTGTGGTGCAGCAGTTCTAAATACATGCACTGAGGGGTGATGGTACTAGTTATGTTCCCAAAGCCTGCATGATTGTGTTGGCAAACTGTTACACCTCATCAAAAATATTTTATACCTTCCCAAAGTTCTTTTCTTCTGAAAGAGAAGTGCAGACCCCATTCTCTGTGAGTTTGAATGACCAAAGAGAACATAAAATACTTGTCCCAGAACAGGGTAAATATCTGTGAACAATAAGTAACATGTAAGGTTCTTCTGTGTTATTTCTCGACATGTTAGAGCTGGTTCAGTTATACATAGGAGAGGACTTCAAATTTTAGTTCAGTTCACTTTAGTTTAGTTCAGTTAACTTTAGTTTAGTTCAGTTCACTTTAGTTTAGTTCACTTAGCCAAAATTCTGTGCATTAAACAAAGCCTTGTATAAGTTTTTCATTGCCTGCCCTTCTGTCAGTTACTTATTTGTGATGTCATCGTTCTCCCAATTCTACTTAAATTTTACAATTAAAGCATTTCAGACTGAAAGAATTTACAGTGGAATGCAGCAGATTATGATCCAAAGAGTGAGCAGAACCATCCCATCCTCAATATCATGGCAATCAGTTAAGCTACACTGAGTTGCACATGACCATGATAACTGCTCTGATAAGGTAAAAACCCCCACCCTGAAAGAATGTCTGAATGTAAATTTTAAAGACTAGAAACTTAGTGACGTTTTTATACTCAATTCACGCTAAACAAGGAAGGCAAACTCCCTAAATGGGCTGTTTGAACTGAACAGAATAGAAATTAATTATTTGCATTTGTCCACCAGGGCACAGTACAGCACTTTTCTGTGCTGTTTAGATTCCTAGTGTGTCCTGAAAATGCTGGATGTTCCAAACGATTTTGTTTCTCATAATGGAACAAAATGTTCTTCTAGATCATCTGTGGGATGTTACAACCTCTCACCCACTGTGTATTAAGGAAATGGTTAATTTGTTGGTGATGAAAAGCTCTCCATTGTTTTAATTAGATTCTTTGTGTTAATAAGTTTCATAATATTGCTGTATTTTTGCCAACTTGTTTTTCCTCTTGCGGTTTTTGTAACAGCTCCTTTGAAACAAAAAACTTTTTTTCAATATTAACTAAGGGTGAAACCCAGATAAGAATCTACTATTGAGACTCTAGATACACATATGTCCAATGATTGATAACAAGAACTTGAGTTGACCTCTAATGCTCTGCATGTGGTAAATGTATGACTGAAGAGGGATTACAGAATTAACATAGGAAACTACATAGACTTTCTCTGAAAAATTGGGCTGTGGTAGCTGCAAAGACTGGAACTGGTAAGGAAAAAGCATGTCTGGATGTAGACTGGGAATGGATTTTGTGTTTTAGGTTGTTGACGCTGCATAGATATAGTCCTGGCATATTCCTTTTCACAAACAAAGGGATTTCTATTATTTATGAAATAATTCTGTTTTAAAGCCAATAAATAAAAAAAATATTAAAAATAATATATATTTTCTTCCCCTGGTTCTAATGGGTTTTTTTTTTCCAAACAGTATTTGGGACCTCCTTACAGCCCTCTTTTACTAAATTCTGGGCCTTCCACAGGACAATGTTAATAAATGTGGAAACTTAAGGCATTACAAAGAAATCTACTTAGTTTTGGGGCTAATTTTAAACAAGTTATTACCTACTTTAAAGTTTTATTTAAAAATATTATTCTAAGACCGTAAAAGTATGTTCATACCTCAGGTCCTGAGAACACAATAACATTCATATCCTCCTGAAAAAGGTGCAGTTCAAAAAAGAATCTTTTTTTGAGAAATTAATGAAGATTAGCTAAAACAACAGAAAGAGGGATAAGTTAATCCTAGCTTTGATAAAGTCGGAGAGGTAGTGAGGAAGATACTTCTTTAGAGTAAATTGAGGATTCAAGATCCTTGAGAGAATAATTAATAAAGGCTTTGATGAGACATGAAGTCTCTAGGCTGTGGCTAGATGACTTTGTACGACAGCCTTTGGAGGGTACAATCTGCTGCTGCATCAGCTAAATGGGCAACTGGTAAATTTGAATATGCCATTGGTAGTCAGCACTGAATTCTCAGTTATAAAAGTCAAAATATGTCTACAAGCATTTTGGCAACTCATTTCACAAAGACTCAGAGGCTAAAGTGGAATTCAAGGGGAATAGAGATTCAGTTAAATGAGATGAGCTGTATCCATGAAGGACACTGTAGGTCAAAAGCAAGTTTTTAACATCATTTGTGACTTTATGGGAAATCACTCTAATGATTCACAAGAAATACATGAAATATGATAGTGTTTCATATTGATGCCTGACCTTGCCTCTGGATTTTGAACTTTTTCTTCCCCTTTGATCTAGGACAGGTTTAGAAACATCATACTGTGAAGGTAATAACCAATGAATGGGATCATGAAAGCATGAACAAGTAATATCAGGAGGAGGAAGTAAGGATAATGGTCAGGTAATGTTTTTAACTGATGAAGTATAGCTTCTCTTCTTTTTAATACATTTTATGCAATGAATCTCACTTTGAACCCTTTCTAGTTTTGTCCCTAACGTTGGGGCTAAAACTGGAAATAAAGCTCATTGCTTCATAATATAGACATATGTTTCTTAAAAGCAATTTGTCTTTATGTATCATCTTTCTACAAATACTTTCCACTTTATGTGGAAGATGTCATGAAAATATCCTCAAAGTTCAGGAGCTGACTTCAAGCTATCTTTTACAACAGTTTTTCAGATGAGTTGTCGCTTTCTCAATTTATTTTGTTCTTGTCTCAAATACATTTTAGTCCAAACATGTATCTAGTCTTGATATATTTCAGAAAGGAAGGGAAAGGGAAAGGCATTGACATAACCCATGACAGCACAAGGAAATGTGGTCATGGGCACCCGATAAAATCTGAGTTAACTGCTGGTAATAAAATCTCCTATTTGGAGATTTTTGCAAATCCAACTGCAACATACATCAGAAACACTAATGAAGACATTCAGGATATTTTATTACTATTTTTAAACAGGTGTCTTTTGGCAGACTATACTTTTCTCAGAGAAATAAGGAAAAATAAGGGAATGTTCTTTGGTGCTGTGATGATCAGTGACTCACTGGAAATAGAAGGTTCTCAATGACTCACTGGATTGGGCTTTTACTCCTTTGTCCTGTATCTGCAAGTAACTTTAGCAAATTCATAAAAGTCCTTTTTCCTTCCTTTGTATAGCCTGGATTGAATTAAAATCTCATTGCAAATGGGATCTTTGGTGTCTCTTTCTAATTCTTTCCAGACCTTCAACAGTCATTCCTAGCCGGCTTCTGTTGCTGGGTGGGCCAGTATAAAATAAGGGGATCCTGCTCTGAAAGGAGGCTATGTAAAATTAGCGTGGTGTGAGTTCTGTACTTTGTTCCCTGGAATTTCCATGGTAATGTGCTCAGTTAACAGCTGAAAGTATATATCTTCTGACTGTCAGTTCTTGATCAGGGAGCTAAGAGTCATATTGGAGCCAGTAAGCAGTTTTAATAAAAAACCCCGAAGAATTGAACCTCTTTTTCTCATGGTAAAGTTTGCCTTATAGGATTAGCTAGAGAGAAAAGCAAAATCAACTCATTTGTGTTAGCAGAGGGTTGTGTAAGTATTGTGCATGTGTAAGTATTGGCAGTCATAGAAACCTTTTGTCTAAGAATGAAAAAGCTATTTTCATTTTAGTCTTCTGTGCTAGTTAGGCCTACCCTTTGCATTATCTGTCATACTGGCAGGGCTCAATAGATCATTGTGATCAGATAAGACTTTAATTCTTTGTGGGTGACAGGGACTTGGTATCTGATGTCTCCCCCATTGACTGGGAGCCTGTTGGACCTAGAAGTATGAAAGAACTGGTGAATAGTGTGATGAATTGTCCTTCTTCTCATCCTAACTCACGTGGTCTGCTCTGGTGAGGTGCCAGTCCTCTTTTACTGAGTGGTCAGTGCTCCAGGGTTCTCCTGAAAAGGAGTATGCCTGCCTTCATCGCATCCTGAGAGTTACCTAAAAGCCAGGTAAACACAGGTATGAAGCACTCAGGCAAGAGCAAGGAAAACCGTTTGTCATCTTGTGCCCTACTTATCATTACTACTTACTTCTCTTTCTGTCATTTGCTATTAAATCTCTAGTACAGGTGCAAAGAACTGACAGCAACATGTAGATAATCACTACAAAGACTGTGCAGACAGTAAAGACACGGGAAAGCAGTTACACTACTTTATTTATAACACATAAGTCATCTCTGAGTGCTTATACTGAGAGGTACAGCACACCTGGCTGGTTGAACCAGAAAAGTCAGTATGTCATGGGAATGGATGAAGAAGAGGTCTGTGTGAAATGTAACACTCTTGATTTGGTCTCCATTAGGCAGAGGAGCTGTAGTAAACAGAAAAATGTATAATTTTGTCTACATTATACAATGATATAGACTAAGATGCTGCTGAATTCGTGAGGCTTGTATTAATTTTTAAAGATTTAAATTTGGATGTCTATATTTGGATGGTGGTTTGAGTAAGGTGAGAAAGTGTTGCAGATACTGGTAGGCATCTCCAGCTTGACCTGAAATTGCTCGAGGCAGTGCTGTTTGTATTGATTATCCATCCCTATTGATTCTCATCAGAAATAGAGAGGAGCAGATAGGCAAGAGTAATTGTGTCAGTTTGGAACTGTCTCATTGTGCTTTCTATGGAGTTCAGTGTCTCACATAATTCAGGGCAAAGACTTTAAAGATAAAAATGGACAGGCACACCCTAAATAAGAGGTTTTTCAGATAGACAAGTGTGAATTAAGTTATGTATGGGTACATTATGTGGTCTTATGTGCAGAGAGATTGCTAATCGTGCAAAGGATGTGGTAGCTCAAGGTCTTAATATATTTTTTTGGTGTGCTAATATGCATGTTTTCAGGTTGGGTTATGGAAGCTCAAAACACAGAAATCCATGGACAATGTCATGATGCCTCAGTTTTACTGCAAGTATTTGATAATCTTTAAAAACTTGTGATCATAAGTGGGTCCTGTGATATTGAAAAACACAAAGAAAGTGTCAAAATCAAACCTCAACTTCTACACAAGAGGTGGTGGTCTTAGACCACACTTTTGAGCTATACCATTTAATCTGCCATCTACCAATGATAATCACAGCCAAATATAAGCACTGCATGAAACTAAAAAAATAACAAATTTTGGATTTTTTTTTGTGGGAGACAAAAGTACAGTTTTAATCAAGATTACGTTTGTAGAACTTGTCTGGTGAGGTGAATTAAATTTTGCTTTACTCATCTACACATTGATCCATAAAGGGATTACTCTGTGCTAAGTTATAAACATTTTAAATTGAATGATCTTAGAAGAAAGAGAAGAGAATCTTGGATAAATTTTTTTGCTTTCCATTCTTCCCCGGAACAATAGAGGATATATAGCACGAACAGCACAAAACACATCACTCTTGTAAGCCAGTAATATTTTTCTTCAGTTTCTCCTTCTTTACCTAGTGTCTTTTAATTGTTGAGAATTACTGAACAAGCTTTGTCTGATTATCCATTGGGAGTACAACTAAAATAGTGCAAGCACATACTAGTGAGTACCTTTAAGAAGTGTTGTCATATGAAGGAATCTGACCAAGTTTTCTGCTACAGCTTTATCACTCCACACATTTTTAGAAAAACATCCAAGCTTTTTCAGAGGTAGTTTGCAGATTTTTTTCTATTACAGGTGTTTCTAACTGTTGTCTCAGGATTTTTTGTTTTGTTTTAGTTTTTTTCCTAAGAAGTTGCCACCCCAGTTCTTCAACTATCTCCTTGACTCCTACAACACTTTCTAGAGCCCTGTGGTTATGCTTGGTGATTCCATGGTGAGCATTTCAAATGCACTGTACAGAACTGTGGACATACCAGCCAGGTAATGAAGTGTCATGGTTTAACCCCAGCCAACACCGAGCCCCAGGAAGCCGCTCGCTCACTCCTGCACTGGCAGGACTGGGGAGAGAATTGGAAGGATAAAGGTAGAAAATTCATGGGATCAGACAAAGACGGTTTAATAGGGAAAGCAAAAGCCATGTACACAAGGAAAGCAATACAAGGAATGAATTCAGTGCTTCCCACGGGCAGGCAGGTGTTCAGCCTTTTCCAGGAGAGCAGGGCCCCATCAGATGTGACAGTGGATTTGCAAGACGAACACCATCACTCCAAATGTCCCCCCCTTCCTCCTTCTTTCCCCCACATTATGTACTGACCACGATGTCACATGGTCTGGAATATCCCTTTGGTCACTTTGGGTCACCTGTCCCAGCTGTGTCTCCTCCCAACCTCCCCTGCACCCCCAACTTCCTCCCCAGTGTGGAAGTACAAAAAGCAGAAAAGGCCTTGGCTCTGTGTAACCCTGCTCAGCAAAAACAAAAACAGCTCTGTGTTATCAACCCTGTGTTCAGCACATATCCAAAACATGGCCCCACACCAGCCACTGTGAAGAAAATTAACTCTACCCCAGCCAAAACCAGCACGTGTAAGTAAATATACACTCTGGAATAGTATACTACAGGATTCAAAGTTGGGAATACAGCTGTCATTTATCCTCTGTTTCTTCAACTAAAAGAAAAGAAGATAAGCACAACTGGAACTAAAATATGTGGATTATGGATACATTTGACTTTTTAAAACAAATATGCTCAGTAAAGAGTCCAAACCCTCAAAGGAGGTGTTATGTTTTGAGAATTATCACGGATCTGGGAGTATATTGGAAAGAAGACATTCAGAACAGGGAATTGACAAAGGAAAAAAAACCTCCTGAATTTCTTGTTCTGAGGTAAGAAAAAATTTTGGAAAATTTAATTTAATATAAATATTCATATACTTAGTATAAATATACTAACTTTAATTTTATATTGCTACCTGAGACTACCATACTGAAATCTTCAATATCAAATATTTTCTAGTCACTATTCCACTTGAAAATGCTCTTTGAACATTTATTTAGTATCTTGTGATTGTGACACCAGTATTAAGGGGTTAGTTTTTTTAATTATAAAGCTTTTATTTGCCATTAAAGTAAGCATTCCATATGCATTTACTGTCCAAATTATGGTGGTAGTAAGACCTCCTGGGTTATCCATGCAGGTGTCCTGCTCCCTTTGTCTGATTTCTTCATCATGGGGATACACTGGTCTTGAGCTTGGAGGAAGTGGTGTTTAAATACTGACCAGCATTCTTGGACTCCCCTCTTTGCTAGAGCTCTATCCCATGGGATTCCCCATAGCAGGTCCCTGGAGAGGCCAGAGTTGCTCTGCAGAAGTCCATGGTCATAATCCTGCTCTCTGTCCTGCTGCTTTTTCACTCAATACTGAACTCCACAATCTTGTGGTCACTGCAGCCAAGGCTGCCTACCACCTCCACATTACCAACAAGGCCTTTCCTGCTGGTTAGCACAAGGCTGAGCAGCACACCATTCCTTGTGGGAGCCTCCCAAACATACCTAACCCAACCTGCTTAGGTCAGGTTACTAGGTAGATTAGGTTAATTAGGTTAATAGGTTGATTAGGTTAATTAGGTTAATACCTAACCTAAGCCTGCTAGACTTGTTACTTAGGCTGCCTACAATTGAACTGAAAACAAATTACTGTTTACAAGATCTGTCTTTTGAAGTTGTGAGGAATATTTTTGTGTTCTTGTTCTGTCATTCCCTCTTTTTAGGTGAAAATAATGTAAAACACAATATAGAAAGTTGAAGTCAGAATAAAAGATGATTTAAATACATTCTTTGAAGAATAAGTTAGCGCATTTACTTTCTACAGATGTGATGAGGCAGCAGTGATTGTCCAGAAAGACAGTTCATGTGTCTTTTTCTATTTCTATCAAGAAAGAACTTACATATTTTTAAATAGTTGTCAGGTTTTTTGACAAAGAGAAAAACAGGACTTAAATGTTATAAATTTCTCTGTACCGGGTTTTCTCCTCCCATTGTCCCACTCAGTTATGTCTAGCTTTCAAGTGGTCTTCATTCTATTTCTGTGAGAGAAAAACTCAGATGAATTATCATTTCTTTTCTCCTTCTTCCAAAGTAATTCAGAATTATTCACAATTGCTCCCAATTATGTAATCTAAGGACAGAAGAGAAAGAAATACTTCACCATATTATTTCATTGACCAATGAAGCAGAAAATTGACATAATAAATATTAAGTCATTCAGATGTACCATTTAAAAAAAATGGAAGGAAAAGAGAAATGTGCCTTCTCAAAGAATTTAAAAGTTCTACATAGTCATGATTGTGATCAATTCCAGTGGCAAATCCTGAGGGCTACATTTGATGGATAAGTAGGTTAGTATTACAATCTGCACTGATTTTAATGTTGATTTGAATGGCATTTAGCAGAGGAGCTCACCACACTCTATACCTGCACTTTGTGCCATATGGGAGATTTTACACTCACATACATACTGATTTAATGCTGCTGCTAATCATCATCCACAAAAGGCCTTCAAGTAAACATGCATTTTCAAATGTTTTGCAACTTATGCTTTACAAGGAAAGAACATTATCTTCAGTAATTATATAACATTTTCTTGCTAAAATTGAGTGTTGATTTTATCCCTTCTTGTTTCCAGATATTCTTTGTGCTATCATATTACTGAAGTATTGAAAGGAACATTGCTTCCAACTTCAAGGTTTTCTTTATAATGGCAGCAAGACCCAACTCTTTGCATTTCCCTGGCAATAGAATTTACACTCTCTACAGTACATCAACAGGGATTAATAGATGAATAGAGAGTATGTTTACAGTTCGTATAAAGTCATCTGTGAACAGAGTTTCTACATCAAGGCCAGAATTTGTGGGTGTTCTAAAGTAGCCTTTCAGTGGGTGGATTGTAATACCATAACAGAGCCATCACTTGTTCTCAGTACTAACCTATATTCAGCAGTTCAACTTTGTCTAATGGTGATCCACATTTGATACATTTATGCCTTAATACAATAGGTTTTTTCATCTTTTCTTTGTACAGATCCTTCTAACATATAGTTACATTATCTCTTAGATAAATTAATTACATTAAACTCTTGACAGTGTACGGCTGTTTTAGAGAAGTCTGTATCTGGCTCCAGTTGAATCACCTTTCTGAATAATTTTCCTGTTTAACATCTCTGGTTGTTGATAGCAGAACTGAACCTGACTTTTCCAAAATGAAAGGAGACATTTGGGTCACCAGGACAGGAGTTAGTTCAGGCTTATTCTCTGTCTTTTCTTGTGTATGCTTTGGAGAATGAATATGTTAAAATTGGTGTGTAATTAAGGAATAACTGTGGCTTTTGTGCTTGCAAAAGTCTGGGCTAAACTTTTAAACTAACTAGAGGGTGATACTTATACCAATTCATCATTAAGCATATTGCTTTTTGGTTACTTATCATTTAGAGGAAAAGTTGGAAAATAAAAGTGTAATCACACTGTAGTTATGGAGTACTGTGGGGAAAGTATGGTCTATGAACAGTGCAGACTTTTTCTTCTAAGTAACAAACTTTTAATTGTTGAAAAGGAAGCAGTAGGTGAGCACCTTATAGAAAGCCTTAAGAAAGTTTATTTCAGGTTGCATTAGGACCACAATCCCATGTTGTACCACCAAGCATAAAATCTTCTAAGAAAAGCATTTAAATAATAGCTCTTTTCATGTTACATATTTAAATAATTTTACGGAAATTCTAGTCATAGAAATGGGATGATATTCACTATGTTATCTTGATTCCTTCAAATCCAGATAGAACTAGTGTTTACTTTAATGGTTTTACTCACCTACTTCATAACAGCAATTCTGAGTTCAAGTGAAAACAGACAGACAGTTAAGATTCAGATCTCAGAACTTAAATGCAACTGATTTGACATCATACCCACCAGAGCTAACTGAACATACTAAAAGCATCAGCAGAACTAAAATCTCATAGGTAATGTAATGCAAAGAGGAGTATTAAGGTCAGTGGTTTTTTGACTGCAGCAAACTGTAGAGTCTGTTTGTCTTGATGAGAAGATTTTATCTTCCAGGGTTTATTTAAAGTATGAAAATATTTGTGCTGTAGAGAAGGCTGCTACATAAATATGCTATAGAATGATGCTTGGCTATCAGACAGAGCACAATATTGAGGATAGTATATAATTACAGTAATTACTGTACTTACTAGATTGCAAACATTAAATGAATACCCATCCTTTTGCACTTCCTTTTGCCTCCAGCTATCATGCTATCACTCATACTGTTTTGCAGTAATTATTATTAGGTCTTATGACTTTATTGTAAGACTTTATTTGTGCTCTGTATAGAAAGCATTTAATTCTCTGGGTCTAGGAGCAGAAATCCCCATGGCCACATTAACTTCACTGGAATTATACACATTTGCAACAGCTGTGGACCTGGCTCTCCGTGTGTTTTTCAGGCTGATATGCACCAGGCAGTTGGTAGTTTGCAAATGCAGCTTTCAGGAAACTACTGCACACTGTGTGGACTGTGAAATTCTTAACATGACAGAGCAGAAAGCACAGGGGACTCTTTCCTGTTGAAGAAAAGTCAGATGCATCTCCATTGTCTTGAAAGTACATACTGTATTTCCACAGCCTGAGAGTCTTGTTCAATCTACTTTTTGAAAATAGTGTGAACGTTCTGATTTAGAAGAAATGTTACAAGCAACTCAGAGTCAGATCAAGGATCCATTATACATGCAGCTCTGGTGACTCCTCAGGCAGCACAAATGTGTTGTGCATTTGTTAATCCTGTAGCTGTTATGCATGTCTGACTCCTTGGGAAACAGCAGGAAGCAGATCAGCTGCCAGTAATTTAAGTACACCAGCGGTCCCAGCATTGTGCAGTATCCCTGCCTGATGCCCTGCACTGGGGCTGCCTCTGGCTCCCACCGTGCTCCCTCTCTGCCTCCAACAGCGAGCTTCTGGCCCTCTCCTTTTCAGTAAATTAGTCTTAGAAAGGTGAAAATGCTACCAAGAAAAGGTGAAAGGCAATTCAGATCCAATTGCAATTCAGAAATGATGGAGCATTGCCATTATTTGAGCCTCTAAAGACATACAGAATGAAATGGTTGTCATAAAGAGAAACTGCCTACAAAAGAACAAAGATGTATGATATTTCCTGCTTGCAACAAAACCCCTAGCCCAAATTAGGAGCATCCACTATCACCTCCTTTTAATTAATGCAAATCTCAGTCCAAATAACCAAATGGTAAACATCCACTGTAATGTATACAAACTGTTTTCCAAAAATTTTGCTTCCATGTCCTGACTGCCAGGGAATACCAGTGGTAGCATAAACATGTCATTGATAATTTGTCAGTCTGCCCTACTAATGACAGAAACTGTGACTATCAAAAATAATTTAAAAAGATTTCTTAAATAATATCTGTCACTTAGAAGTTAATTGAAGAGTCTTATTTAATAAGCAAAAAATACAGCACTGCTTGAAGACGAGCTGTGTAATATAATATTGTAAGGGTTCATGTGTTCAGCTAAATCAAACACCAGTAAATATAGCCCAGACAAGTTAAATACACAGTACAAAAATTCACTTTTTTTTCTTCCCCTCGCCTCACCCCGTTAGCTCTGTTCTGGTGTGGGAAAACCATGTAGGCTCTCTAATATTTGCATTTGATTAATGGTGTTTTGTGATCTCCAAAAAAGTTCCCAGTTTTTGAGGTTTGCTTTCATGTATTAAAAGAAACCTCAAAGAAGGAGAAAAGTATGAGATACGTGGGACCAGAGTCACTCTCTCTGTGTGGCTTTGTTGGTCTCAGTTTGGTCTACACTATGTGTATGTTCATTCAGGCTGTGTACGTACATACAGCCAGTCATTCAATGCAGGATAATCACAACAATCATCCAAGGAATAAAAGTAATCAAATTTTGGTACATGTAAGGAAGTTGATTTCTCAACATGAGCTTGTAATATTGAAGAAAATAAAAGTAATTTAGCTTTTAAAAAAGAATCACTTTGAGTAAATTAATCTTTGCAGGTAGGGTTTCATTAGGTTGGCCTTTTTTTAAATTTTTTTTTGGTCAAAAAGCAATATTTTTTTTCTCTTAGAAAGTATAGAAATACATTGAACAATCTGTGCTCAGTGTAAAGATTTTCTGACTGCAGCAAATATTTATGGGGTACCCTAGCTGGTATTACTCATGATTAACAGTTTTTCTGGTAATTCACAGTTTCTTTATTAATTAACAGGCAATCATTTCTTAAGAAATATCTTTATACTGGAAACTAGTGTAGTAATAGTACTTTTCCATTTTCCATCATGAGTGTGTACCTGGGCCTTGTAATATGTACTGCTTGGTGTATTTGAATGATGACAGATACTTGTTTAGGGAGAAAGGTGACTGACTGCAGAGTCCAGGAGTGCTCTGCTGTGAACCTGGAGTGGAGAGAACTGAGAGTTCTAGGGAGTGGTGACATATAAAATAAAAACTTCCACAATAAGCTGAGCTTGGCCATACTCATTTGAGGTGGTTAAGGTGGGAAATCAGTCAAGAAAATATGTGATACTAATTTTTCCAATGTCTGGATTCATTAACAGAATTAAAACCAAAACTGAATGTTAGGAGAGCTAATACAAAGTAATGATAGGAAATAATAGAAGTGAAAAGGATGGAGTTTTGTGTGTGTCCATGGTTTTGGGCATATAAACTCTTAAATGTGTATTTTCTAAATTTTTGAATATTTACTATATTATCCTACAAAGATTAACAGTAATTTCTTGTAATTTTACTATATAGAGATTTGTGACCTAATTTTTTTAACCTACAGTTACATGCTTTGTTTATGTTAGCTAGCCTCATTCTGCACTCAGTGAATCCCAGTCAATACTTGGGGAGGGTTGGTTAGTCCATTTATTTCTGTCAGTTGACTTATGATGGGTGAAATTGCCTCCTGGAGTTGCATTGATTATAGAGGGATATTAGATGAACACCTTAAAGTAAAGAGTTGGCTTATGAGAACAGCTGTGTTGACTCTCAACTGCAATTTGGGGCTTGGATTTTAAGAAAAATACAGTTGGGCTTTCTTTCCATATTGGTTTATAGAGTGCTGAGAATAAAAAAATAGGTAAGGACTGCAACAATAGACTGGACTCATCAGTACACATCAATCAGGCAGAAATTAATAATTTCACTCTAGTTTACAAAATATACAAAAATTTAGATTTTTACACCTTAGGAGTACAATGAGATTTTCTTGTCCAGGGCTGGCAAGCTGAATTTGTTATGCAAAGTCTGTCAGTAACTAAGAGCCAGAAACATTTTGTTTTGTGAATTTATCATGTATTAAATTAAAAATAGACTGAGAATGAGAAATCCTGAGGGGAACAAATGTATCAAGAAGCAATCTATTTTGAAATTACTGAACTGACTGGCAAATGGACTACTGACTTCTGTGGGAGGCAAATTTTCCTCTTCAATTTGTATGTAATGCAAAAATTATTTTTCTAATTAAAGGATGAATGATGGAGATGGAATTGATTTTTTTCACAGTAAAATCAAAGCTCGGTATTCATAAGTCTCCATAATTCTGGAAAGAGCTTGTTCAACTCTCTGGAGCTGAAAAATAGCACACTGAAATAGCTGAAAAATACCCTCCACCCTTTGTCATGCAGGCACCCTGTGTGTAGACTGAGCATTCAGGAGAATATGTCAGTGGGAAAACTTATTGAAAGAAACAAGTGAAAAGAAGGACTTATGCATGGCAAAGGCTGAATGAAAGGGTAATAACACGTATTTCCTGAGTCACTTTTAACTGTGGTTTGCCAGAGAAAACATAAAATGAGAATTTTTGCCAGATTCATAGAAAAAAATGTTCATATGGTGCTCTGCCTTGTGTGTTGGGCTTGTGGTTTTGTTTTTCCTGACACAGAAGGCAACACATTAAATCCTGCTGATCACAACAAAATGGAGCAAAAGAAGCTGAAATATATTATCTAGCTTTATTAGATTTTCTGAGTAGTTGTTCCAGGCAAATAAGTCACTGCATTTCCAGGAATTCCTTTCAGGGAAGAATAAGTTTACTTTGGAAATATTCAGTGACAAAGGGAACTGGTAAAAACCAAATCAGTGGTAATGCAAGCTGAAGAGCAAAATAAACCCTTAAAAGCAAATCTTATCCCTGAATGAAAGACCACTGTAGCTAATCACCATAATATATTTCTTGGAAAAATTTGGCTTATACACCGCTATTGTGTGGGAAGGTGAGAAGTTTTAGACAGAAAATTGCTAGTTAGTTCCTTTTTCAAAATTAAATTCTCATTTTTCTATTCTTTTATCTGTGGCTCTTAATACTTCTTAACCATCTCTAGTAAGCTCTGTTAAGGAGATTAAAAAATGTGGGGTTTACTTTTCTTTTGAAAAGTAATTAAAAGATTTAGAACAACTAATTATTTTGAGGAACAGAATAGAATATACTTACAATATAACCTACAGCTCTTGAAGTAAGCTTGTTCTTTACATGTTAAAAAATATTGTATTTAGATTCATCATATTTTTACTATTGTACTAACATTCCTAGCTATGTGATCAGAGATATGATAGTTATATTTCATATATGAATGAAATGAATTATATACATATTATTCATTATATATGTAAAATTATAATTCATTTATGTATACACACACACACACACACACACATATATATATACATTTAAATTTGGATGTAGCTGTCTATGTGATTTTTCTGCCATTGAACATTACAGAAATTTTAAAAAGGAACACATAGTTACCTGTATGGCAGGTGAAGAAAATACAATTTTAGATAGCTATTACAAGCTTCAAGGGTTCATAACTATCAGGTTTAACTCTAAGCTTGTCTTCTTTGAATGTTTGGAGATAGATATAAACTCAGATCCATGAAGTTTTTCTGTAGCTGTAGAGTTCCAGGCCTTGTCAAAAATCTTAGCAGCGTATTCTGTAACTTATTTCAACCCTGTATCTGCTCATTATTTAATGGCAATTTTGGAACTATTCCTTAGGCAGCACAATTGCTGACCAAACTAAACCATGAAATAAATGGAGAGGAAATTAAAGTCTTTTATATAAAACTCTAGAATTGTGTGCAGAACTCAGAAACACCATGGGGAATTTCCCAGAAGGCAAATGTATTTCCCAGTTGATGAAAGCAGTTTGGACTACTGAAAGATGAAGATAAAAAGGTTTACAAAGAAAAAAGTCCCAACATTAAGTAAATAGCTCAATAAAGATATCTGGTGTAACACATGCACAAATATTTTATTGCAGGAAGGGCTATTGTGTTGTAACATTAAAACCAGTAGAGCGTTTTTAAAGTTCTTCTAGAATAACCTTTTAAATTATTGATATTGTGATGCATTAAAAAGTCAAAGATATTTACGGTTGCTGGATTCTCTCAGAAAAAGTCCCTGTAGAATTGAGACACATTTGGAAGTACAGTAAAATAGGCTTTCTTCTTAAAAATCAATGGCAAGTTAGACTTAATAACTGTAATAAAAAAAGAGATGTTCTTTCCTTTTCTGCAGGTAGAAGAAAAGAAATTCTGTTACCAAAACGATAAGTTTTTTATTTTTTTCCTTACATTAGAAATCAATAAACCATTCCTTGTTCCCAACCTGTCTCATCCAAAAAATCCATCATCATCACATTTCAATGTCCTTCCTATCCACCCAGTCATGTGCCTTTTCCAGGATTTCCCTCAAATTGCTGAGGACTGTCCCAATGTCTCGCTCTCCTCACCAGCAGCAGTTATCACCTGCAGCATGCAGGGAATATTGCTGTGGAGGCTGGCCAGAGGAGCAGCAGATATCACCAGCATTGATTGCCCCCAGTCCTTTGCACCACGTTTCCCAGCATTTGGAGGCCTTAACAGATTTGTTGTAGTGCTCCAAACTGGATTTTTAGTGTCCAAAGAGAAGCATACTGGAAAGTGTTGCATATTTTTCTTCCCAGTTTCTGTGTACGGAGGGGATATAAGATTTATCTTTCTTACAGTATTAATATTGCCAGGAAATTTCCATGATGCCAAGAAATAGTGTTATCTGACAAGTTTCTGATGGGACTACCAAGAGGCTTCTCTCAGCCCTTCCAAATGCTTCATTTCTTGGGCCATATCCATCTGTTACAGACAGCCAAAAATGACAGTTGTATCTATAAAGTAGATTTTATAGTATTTCTCTTTAAAAATGTGGCAGTTTTATAATTGTGGTCTCTCTCTAATAGGGAAAGCTAATACTGTAGCTCAATTACAGGTATTATCTTCTTTTAATCCCAAATTACACATCACAAACTATTCAGGAATTTCATTACTGCAGAGCAATTTTTTTTTCTTTTTTTTTTAATGAAGTGTATATCTAGACATGTCCATAGTGATGTAGGACTGTTGGTTAATAAAATAAATTAAAAAATGTGGGATTTACTTTTCTTTTGAAAAGTAATTAAAAGGTTTAGAACAACTAATTCTTTTGGGGATTAGAATATAGTATACTTACAATATAACCTGCAGCTCTTGAAGTAAACTTGTTCTTTACATGTTAAAACATTTTATATTTGGATTAATTACATTTTTACTATTGTACTAACATTCATAGATTCATATTTCATATATGAATGAATTTTTAAAAATATATATTATAAAAATCATTTTATATATATAGTAAAAACTTGCTGTAATACTCTTATACATTGTGATGGCTTTTTTGCACATATGTTACTTGGGAACTGTATTGATGAGAAAATAGCTCTTTTGGTAAAGGCACATTTGAAATTGATTTGTCAAAGCAAGAGATGTTCTTTCATTGATGCAAGTAGTGAAGAAATGGAGATTGGATTTAGTGGAATTTGATTTTCATGGTAATCTGATAGTATTGGTTCTGGATATCTTAAAAAACTTACTAGGTCCTAATCACTTTCTAAAAAGAAATACAAACAAACAAACAAATTCCCTTTGCTCCCCCAAAGAAAATCCAGCCTAAACCATCTTTTCTTGGACTGGGCTTTGTTTATTTGACACATAAATTTTGTCTCCTTCCTGTGCTTGGTCCATTACAGAATTCCACAGTACAAAATCTAAAATGCTGCTATTACTCATCTACATTTGTGGCTAAGTATATAATTCTTGAAAAAAAATCTTGCTTAAAAATTATCAGAAATGTATTAATAACTCTCCTCATGTAAGACAGTCCAATAACTCAGGAAGAATTTCAGTAAATTATAATTAGAAATGCATATGCTCAAAGAATTAAAGATTTTTTTTCCACTTACAGATTTTTTTTCCCAAAACTTTGCTCAGTTCTTCTTTTAATTGGAAGCAAATATCCATGACAGCTTTTCTAGGAAACCAGGAGAACAGAGGAAATTTTCAGAGCACGTTGATGAGGAAATAAATTCCATTGAGACATCTCTGTAAGCATTTCTGGAATGCTTACAGTGATCTTAGATCATGGTGAGAGCTGGGAGCAGATAACAATGCTTGGAAGTGTTTATTGTCCATTAGCAAGTACACCCTCACCTAGGTTATGAACATGTTGACTAAAGCAATTCCATCTTACCTGAACTTCTCATCGCTGAAGTTCTGGTATATTTAATGGGGTTTCATTCACTCTTCTCCCCTCTGATGATAAGATGGTCTCCTCTGCAGCCTGGCTTTTGATGCATCATTATGCCACAAATCCATGGACTAACAGAGGTATTTTACAATATTAAAGAACCTCAGCCCATTAAGTGGAAAAAAAAAATTGCTAAAGCTGCAGGTATTATAAAACCTGAAAAAAACCTATGCCACTTACCGCTGTCTCTCAGAAAAATAGTATGAATTTCTCTGACACAGACAGAATTTCCTGTGATTGTACATGCAGAAATTTATTAAGAAAATACATTTTAAACAGTATTTCTGTTACTTGGAAATTTACCGTGGAGTAAATTGGTGCTTGTGCTTTTCATGCTGAGTATTCACTTCAGTTGGCAGAAAAAGTGTAGTACTATCTTTTACCACGGTAAAGAAAAAAATGAGTCTTTTTTTGGTGTCTTTAAATACTGATCATAGCTTTATGGAAATATTTTGAAATTTCCTTTGCAGCTGTGCCTCACAGCATGCATTTTTTTTTCAAAGAATTCTTCAGCTACATAAACAGTTTCTATACTGCATGGGTTTTTTAAAAGATAGTATTTTAAATGCTTACTCATAGGAAGTACTTTAAAAGCAACTGCTCAAGTACAAAAAGTATGATGAAAATGTGTTTTTGCAAGAGTAAGGGTGAACTTCAAAGTGGTTTAAAGAAGAAAATCTACATCTAATTTCTTTTCATACTTTTAATGTATTTTGTTCACTCTTAAGGTACCGAGGAGTCTCAGACGTAGACTACCTTAAGAAATGCTGTAGGAAATGGTTAGTGAGATGTACTACAACTCTTTTTTAGGTTTTAGGAGTGCAACTACTGCTCATCAAGGTGATTGTCTCCCATAGGCCCTGATTTAGGTTTAAAAGGAGAAAATGGAGAGGACATCCCAGCCCCTGCCCAGAAGCACAGCACTTGCACTGTTTTCTTCTGCCCTCTGGCCGCAGGGACCACGTGAGGATGTTGGAAGTCAGTAAAGGTGAATTGCATTGGTCAAGGAAGGACAAGGGGGAAGAGAATGAAGGTAGAGGTGCTACTCTCCTTAAATAACTATTTTTTCTATTGCTTAAGGAAAATGCATTCCTGCAACAAGAAGAATGAAAATTTTCAAACGTATTTTGATTAGAAAGTACCGATATTCACATGAAATTCCTTAATTTTTATTTAAACAACAAATTATAGAAAGAAAACAGCTGTGTAACACAGACAAAAATGTTAGCAAAGAATTGCAAATCAGTTTTCTGATTTCATGTCTTTGTCTTTATTGATCCCAGACACCTTACTCCAGAAATAATATTAATTACTCCAGATGTTATTTAATTATACATAATCATTGTTTAAATTACTTTTTTTGACCTATGTGTGATTTAATTTTTTTACATACTATTAATTTTTGTCTGCATCTTTTGCATCTGAGAAAATATAAAAATTATTGAGTGTAAAAAGGAAAATCCTGTATGTTTAATTTTTCTTAATGAGAAAATACTTCTTACTCCCCTGAAAATATATGAAGCAACATGTAGAAATTGTTGTATTATATGACATCTTATGTAATGTCCCAATTACCCACTGTGCTTTCTCTTCAAAGGTACCTTTTGAAGGAAATTTTGTTTGTTATCAACACAAGGGGAAAAAAAAGTAACTTGTTAAGATTTTTTCTTCCAATGTTTTTACAGTTTTTGTGGCATCTTGTACAAAACATTGCTAATTGCATCTCATTAAAAATCAGTAAAATACTACAACACAGAAAAATAACAAAACCTTATTAAATTTTATATAAGACATTATATCTGAAAAATACATTTTCTACTTCAAATTGTTTTCTAACTTGATCAACAAGGAAATAGCAAGGGTTTATACTTTTAAAATTATTTGTTTTCCTAAGTGTTTTCTAATATCTTTTCCTAAAACTAATTATTAAAAACACAGCTTCTTTAAACAAAAGGAGAGTTTATTTTATTTTTATTAATTTAATTTAATTTTTTATATGTTTTATGGCTCACCTTTTAGTGGCACTATGTGCCAAACAGACCCTGTTAAGATGAAGGATGAATATTAAAAACCAGCCTTGATAATTTTTTTTTCTAATTTACTTTCTAATAGTTCACTTCTTTAAACTTAAAGACCTTTTCCACTTTTATTAACTCAACCATCATGAAGCGATAATAAATAACTCTTACTCTTTATTACAGAATTAGTTTTCTCATGTAATTGTTTTGGGATAAATGTTCATTTGAATTATGGTCTGGTTCCCAAAGAGACTTGCTTTCTGCCAGCAGTTCACTCCAACATATGCAGTTTTATAGGGGAGCAGAGGGAGACATTAGACACAAACACAATTGTGTAGTAAACATCATATAGGCAGTGGGGATTTTATAGATGAAGAAAGAAGGCATGGCTTCCATAAAAACATAAAATGATTTAAAGAATAAATTTTACACATAGGACAAAGGTACAAAAAAATTGCATTCTGAAAGCCTCAGGTTTAAAACTGCTATATCACAAAACAATAATTCATGCCAGACCACAGGTTATTGTTATGTAAACCTCCTGAGTCACCTACCAAAACCTCAGATGCTACTGCCAGACAAATGTCTGTTCTTGGGTAATGATTGATGCACTATGTATCAGCTGTAATCAAACCAAATCATAGCAGTTATCTAAATAGCAGGTGCAAAAATTTTTAATTAGACAGAAAAATCTTTCTCAGATTTTTATGGTTACATATTAAAACTTCTCAAGGCATAATATTTCAAATTTACAGTCACATTTCTTTAAAGAGGTTTCCACTTCCCTATTCTTATGAAAAATAAACTTGTGTAAGCGTGACCTTAATAATATGAACACACAGCGTGGATATAGAGCTTTTTCCACTGCTGACAGAAACAGTTAGTTTATTTGCAGTAATTAATTTGCAATATCATTCGTACACTTGCACATTTTTTCCCGTATTTGCACAAATGTACAGGCAATAAATTTAAAAACTAAAAATGTAGAACTGGCAGACATTAAAGGACCAGCCCTTTATGGGCACCTCAAAGGAAAACGAGTGTGCTCAAGTGAAAAATATGGCCATTCACTGTGGTGTGAGGATTTAAGTGTATTGCATCCTTCCGTACAACAAACTTGAAATCTCAGAGATTTCTTCCTGACCTGTGAAAGCGAGCATGTGCGCTGCTGTCTGAATGTGCAGTGGAACACTTCCCCCAGCATGTGCCCGCTTTTCTGAGCTGACCCTGTCCGTACAACCCCTGTAAGGTCTGGGATGTGTCCCGGGATGTGTCCCGGGATGTGTCCCGGGATGTGTCCCGCCAAGTCTCTCGGTGTCGGAGGGCACCGAGCTCAGCCTGTCCCCAGGTCCTGCCGGGCGGTGCAGGGTGGCTGCCTGCCATTAGCGGGTACTCTGCTCTTCCTCAGCCATTCAAGCCTTTTTTTGGCGTTCCTTGTTCTTGGCTGCTGAACGTCCTTTCTTCCAAGCTGCTCTGAATTCTGGGCCATGAGAGGGACTTTTTCTGTGATGTGTACAATGTAACTGAGAATGAGGGGATTTTTTCGTAGGCAGACTACAAATCTGAAGTCTTGTGATCTTTCCTTTGATTTATTTTTAACTTACCTTTGCAGTTTCCTTTTCATATTTGAAAGACATAGTCCTGGTCTGAATTGGACAATTTCCAAAAGATTTTTTTTTTTTGTGAACATTTACTAGGGAGAGAACTCTAACTGTCTTCCCTGATTTACAATATTAATACTTTAAGTAATATATGAAGAAACTTACCTTTTGTCTTACATGTCCCAGTCCTTCCTAGTGTTCAAAGGCCATCAATAATTTAGAGTGTTCTCCATCGCTGTGTGTCATTGATAATAATAAATAGATACTTCTTCTGCCATTTGACAAAAAACTGAATGAGCTGAAACCAATTCAGAGCAGGTCATGCATGAATTTTAAACAAAGGCTTAGCAGGGAATAATTTGTCTTCATAAATGTTTTTGAATTGTCACTGCTCTGGAATGCTCCCAAGGGGTAGGAGTTTGAAAGTTCCAGCAGATCTACAGGTAGCAAAGCCTTCCGTAGTAGGTGAAGCTCCCTTACAGACCTTGCTAATAAA
Source organism: Daphoenositta chrysoptera (assembly GCA_013397915.1). NCBI lineage: Eukaryota > Metazoa > Chordata > Aves > Passeriformes > Daphoenositta > Daphoenositta chrysoptera. The sequence goes on from VZRO01006135.1 coordinate 340,935, forward strand.
CTTAACGAGAACAGTGGTTTTTAATAGCCAGGCTAGATTAACAGTCATGCCTGAGGTGAGGCTACACAGCTCCAGTCTCCTGGTGTGCCAGCTCCCTATCTGTTTTGGACTAGACTCACTCACTGATTTATGATGCTTGACCTCATGGGCAGAGCAAAAAAGAGAAACCAAAGTAAGCATGAGCGACACTGTACTTCACTTTAACAATCAAAATGTGGGTGTTGATTGGGGAACGGATTGAAATAGAGCTAGAGCTTTTTCCTACAGCTAGTGGAAAGAGAACAAAAGAAGGTTAATTTGCCAAATGCTTGTAAAAAGTTATAGGCATATTTCACAGGAAAATCCCAGAAAAATGCCTTGTTTAAGAACTAGATAGCGAAGTGGTCTTTCACCGGGTTTTGTGTGAGGTCCAACATGACGCTGAGCTCTCCCTACTGAAATCATCATCACCAGAAAATTCCCTCAACACTTTTCAAGTTCAGTAATGTTTGGAATCTGTATCTGTGGCTTCAAAGGTAACATCTGTACTACGAGCAGTGACTATTCATAAATTAAAATTTTATTCTAAAGGTAAAACTGTTTTTGTCCAATAGTAAGATGAAAACCATTTTTTACACATGCTGTTAAAATACTTGTTCAGTCATCTCCTTTCCACAGAAACAGATATTGCTGTGTAGTCCTACTATCCTTTAATGAACATGCTTTATGTAATGTCTGATTACTCTTACAATTTAAAATGTGTTTAGAACTTTTTAATTGACCGTTTGACTCTTACTTAGTTTTATTTAAATATTTTTCAAGAGATTAAGTGGTGTCACTTACAAAGCTGAAATTATAACATTATTGTTTTACCTGTTTATTTCTGGTGAAAATGATGGCCTTGAGATGCATGAAATGGCTTTTAACTACAAAATATTTTCCATTCCTGAAGACATGCTAGACTCCAGATCCTGTGGAGAGCTTTGTAAACACAAAACCGTGTTTATGTATTACATTCCGGGAAAATGCAACAAGAAGTATCCTTATGGCTTTTCATCAGGTATTTAAAAATCATAGTTGTTTTAATACCCCTTGCCTGACTATTGGAATATCTTCTACATATGAGATTGCTGGAAAAAATATTTGTGAAAATGACATACTAGGAATATCTATATAAAACAGGCTTTAATATATTAACCTTCAACAATCCTACTGGAAAACATAATTAAAACCTACAAATATTCCCAAAGTCTAATGTATTGTCAGTATTTATCTAGAAAGATAAAGATAACTTGATGTTTGAAATCATATAGTTTAAAAAAGTATTTGAAATGTTATTGTTGGCTGAGATCAAATTAGCCACGTCTTTCAGTGTATGCTCCAAAACAAGATGATTGCATAAGAAAGAAGGACCCACAATGTACCTGATGACTGCTGAAAGATCCCAGCAAAGATCCCAGCTGGGTAATTGGAGTAATGAAGAGGAGCACACAAATATCCCATTTTTATGGGAAGTGATCATTGTGTTGACTTGTCTGTAAACATTACAGATTTGAGAAAGAAAACTGAGAAGAAAACAGTCTGCTAGGATTAATTTTTATTTTGTAAGAAGGAACACATTTGGCATCAGGAACAATTTCGTTAAAGTGTGGCACATGGTATGTCAACAACATCATGTGGAGAAAAACAAACTTCACCTCTGTCTTTCTCTTTTGCTTAGAAACCTGTTTGGTTTTAAACTCACCTCTCTCTGTACCTGTTGACTGTAGAAGACATGAACAGACAGAGGCAGATTTACTTTAGACCTGACTGCACGAACCACAGGGTCATTCTGACTTTCGTGCAATCTTTTGTGAGATGTGAGGCATTCTGTCTTTCATGAGATTTGCGAGGACATTTGACAATCTATTTCCTCCACTGTAGTTTCAAGAGGACAGCAGGAAAGTAATATTCTCCTGTGGGCTATTGCTTTTCACATAGCTTTGCTTCCCATGAGTATCTTCCAGCCTTTTCCTCAGACTGTTTTCCACATGAGGTATCAGCATACCCTTATTCTAAAATATCACTGCATCTCTCAGGAAAGCTTATTCTATGATTCATTTTTTCCTGCTCGTTTAAGCTGGACATACAGACTCCATAGACTGCAAAAAGAAAGAGAAGACTGAAGATGTACTTATGCCTCCTAAAAGTAGCCTCCTGCAAACTGCCTTCCTCTAAACATGAAGATTTTATTTCTTACTTGACAGTGCAGCTGTCTCTGTCCTACATTCATACATAAATACGTAAATATATGTGTATATGTATGCATATATAGGTTATGTATATATAAAAATATGTTTATTTATGCATATATATGATTTTTGCATTACTGCACATCCCTCTGGCTCCCTCAATAAGCTGTGTCATTTTTATTTCTGAATTATTCTGTTCCAATCTTGAAAGTATACACTTGATGCAGGACTTTAATACAATGTCAAATAAATTACAGTCTAGCTATTTTCTGAGCCATAGAATTAAAAGGGATTTAACAGCGTTGTGGCCTACATTTGCTGTTCTCACTCATTATTCAGGCTCCCATCATGCAGTGTATTCACTGGAGGTTCTAGGGAAGGAGTGGGATAGCAGACTGAGTCCCCAGATCTCAGAGAATTGTTGCCCTTAGGACATATTTTATTAAAATAAGATGGAGAAGAAATATAAACAATGTTAAACAAAAAAAACTGCAACAGCTCCTTGGGTGTTAAAATTAAGGGTTTAAACATGACAAAATAACCTTTAGGAGTATGTTCATCTTTGATCTCTCTCAGATCCTGGGCTGATTTCTCTTGTTACATTGCAAATGTGCAAAATAAATGAATTTCTTAATATCGCATCAATTTCAGGATACAGAAATAAATGTTCAAGAATTCTCAGCATGTACATTGCTGTTCTGTCTGGAGGGAAAACTCAGTTACAATACTTTCCACAGGAACTTGTAGTCAGAGGCCAACTGCTCAGTACATAGAGGAGTGCCTTTAGAAGCATCTAGAGCTGCAGAGAGGTTTTTCTGCCTTGGAATGAGTCACAGCATCTTCTGTAGTCTCCTCTGCTTTATGGAATTAGCTCAGCTGATTGAGGAAACCTGAAAATCACTATGTAACTGCTCAGATTGTTCTATGCAATACAATTCAGAAGCAAAATGAGGCAAGACCCTGGAGTGCAAGGAGAAGCAGCAGGAGGGCAAAAGGCATATTGGGTACAAAACCGTTTAAATTGGAAAAGAATGTGCCTGGCTTTGAAATGTCATTCCAAGATTTAGACAATCATAAAGAAAGCAAGTAGTGTGTTTTTAGCATTTTCAATAGAAAGTTGGGTTAAAATAGAATAGGTTCAAATAGAACCTTCTGTACCTGCTGACTAACTTCATCTTTATAAAGCAGTGTAGGAAACATGCCTAGTTCTGACTGTTCTCTGTAGTCAGTGTCCCTGACAGTGTTAGACATAATGTTCTACAGAGCAGAAGTCCACACATACATTTTAAATATGTGATGTGGAGTTGGTTTCCTTATAGTGAACTGGAGAGTAAAATGAAATATATAGTAAAAGACACACTTAAATGTACAGTACATAGCTATGTATAAATACAAACAATTTATGTAAGCAAAGTGTTCTTTTCAATTTTCAGTACTATTGAGGAAGCACTTTAAATTTAATCTCATCTTACATACACATAGTACAAGATATGCTCCTTTGCTTTTATTTCTGGTATTGAGAATCTTTATGTCTATATATTTTGAGATCCCAGTAAGGTTATGTGTATCTCTGAGTTTGCTCACTTAAGTAGAACTCTTGTTCTGTATTGGTATGCCATTAACTCACTACTATGATAAAGTAAATAGTTCAGAGATTAAAGTTTACACCTTGACATTAGGCTAGATTAATAGGAATTTATTAATGGCATTCAAGCAATTAATGAGTATTAACTGATTACTTTGAAGATTAAGACTTCTTTTGTTAATTTTAACATTAAAAAAAAAACTTCCTGAAAATAACCCCAAAAAGCCCATATTTCTATGACTGATATAAATTTTTCTGCTGCGCCCTTCACAAAAATAGAAAACATTAACTAATACAGCAATAGAATTGCTGCTTTCATCAGATGACTAAGATTTGTAGTTATGTGTTTCAGGGCCCAAATCCAGCAAATCACTTAAGAGCACAGTAAATGTTAAGCTTATGCTTAAGAGCTTTCCTGGATCAGGTCCTGAGATATGAATACTCACATCTCATGACTTAGAAACAGTTAATTTCCTTAAGAACTGTTAGGAAATTTTGTCTCCTAGTACAGAAAAGAGTAATGTTTGGTTTTCTGGCGTGGGCTACACCCTTTATCCTAAACAGCAGTTCCTGAACACTGTGGGAGCAAGGATATTGTGCTTGGCTTGGTAGGCAGTTTGACATTGTGTTGCATATACTACTCTGTTCATAAAATAAATCTCAATGTGTCCTTCTGCAGAATGGTTCTCAGCTGCTTATAAAATAACTCAGCTGAGAGTAATTTCAACCAAGCATCTCAGTTGAGATTTTGGCAATACATAATCCTAGTAATAGTGAGTTAAACATAACTATTAAAGGAAGAAAAAAACCTTAGAAGTTTTCTAATCAATTTTTTGTCAAGCTATTCTATGTAAATTATTGCTAGCCTGAGGAAATTTAGTTTGTTTTACTAGTAGTGTAAGATTACACGTTATTCTTTTACATTTCCTTTTTCACAAACATATAAATACAAGTTTCAGGAAAAAATTTTGTTTCTCCCGCAGTTAAATAATAAGTTTCTGAATTTTATTGAACATCATTTCACCTTCAATGCATTTATTCTCAGTGCCCTTCTTTTAATTTAAATATAGAATGAAATGAGTATCTCAAAGAGAACTACAATGTAACAGTAAAATCCAATATGGGATCAATATCCCAGACAACTGAAAGAAACCTATATTTCTTTCTCCCTTTCATGATTGCTCCATTCTTCAAACTCTTGTTTTCAAAAGCCTGAAGAGAAAAGAATTTAGTGACATGAGCTGGAAATCATCAGAAAGGCAGGCTAAGAAGAGAGGAATTTCAGAGTCACAGAGGAACTACAAAACAAACGTTTGATCTTCTGCTGTGTACAGTCTGGTTTTAAATATTTATTTTGATCCCAAATAGCTCCAATTGTCCAATCCTAAATAGCTGGTCACTAATATATCATACTGGCTTCATTTTTGGTGGGAAATTCTGTGAACCTATCAGTCTGATGAAGTATTTTCAGTAATGTACTCTGTAATTTCTCTTTTATTGCCTTCTTCATATATGTTATATTTGGATATATTCTCCTGGAGAAGACTTAAAATTAGGAGGTTTCATTCCTTCCTTCCTTACTGTTTCTCAAAACTGTGTATATAAAGATGTTTTAATAACTCCTGATAAATCTGCTGTGTTGGAGTTTATTACTATACTTGTTTTTGCATAACTTCCCACCAATGCCTTTCTGCTATTGTATTATCAGAGCTGAACACTGTAGGACACATTTTCATTTTCTAGACAGAGTGTCCTGAAAATGTGGATAGAAATTTGCATTAAATTCTACCTATTCAAAATAGAATTAAAATGTTTAAGTGTAGAAAAAAAATCTTCTTTTGTTATTAAACCAAATTATACCACTTACCAGAATATTCTATTCTTTGCTAAAACCCGGGAAACTGTTAGCATAAATAAACCAAGAAAAGAATGCTATTTTTTTGACATTTAGGTTAACATTCACCTAGAAAGAGATATTACTTGTTAGTACACTGTGCCTCAAAAGTCAGTTTCCCTTTTACAGGTAAATGGAAAATAAATCACTTTATGCCACTTTGCTGAGAGCAAGGAATGTTTAAAATAATAATGTCAATATAGCATGATATTTTCTCTCCCATCAACTCTGATGTCATGTTTGATAATATGTATTGTGTTATAGGTCCCAAGATTAAATGATTGGCATATGAATCATTTTCACTTTGACCCAGGAAAAATTGGGAAATGATAGGCTTGTCTAAAGGATTTATCTTCTGAGTGTTGGAAAGTGTAAAACAATAAAAAGTGTTCTATAATGATGCCTCTTTATATGCAATGCAGCTCAGGAAAAACATGACCTAGTACTATACTATGAATTATGCTGAAATGCAACATTAATGAGGCACATGTATTTGCCATGAAAACTGATAGTAATGTAGGTGCCCAGTGTCTAAAAACCTGGTTTAATACATCAGACATATTTGTTGTGACAGTTACCACTGAAAAATAAATATTTACCAGCAGTTTGGTGTATGATGTTTTTTTCCTGAGAGTTATAAATCATGTTAGTGTCTAGGGTCCCAATTTTATGTCAGGTCTTAGGAAAAATATTCTGTTTAGGGTGCTGAGTGCCTTGTAGTTTTTGAATTACATCAGGGTATTATTGCAGACTAACAGCAACCCTGCCTTTCCTAGTATGTTCCCATAATATAATAATCTGCCCTGGAAATGGTGAGCTTCTGCTTCTTTGGGCTGTGCCCTTTCAAAAGTTTTTCTCTTGGGAGACCATAAATAGTGTCAACAGATCAAATGGAATTACCTGAAAGGAGAAGCAGAACAGGTCAGACCAATGCACAGATATTTGTGATTAATGGCTCTTACACCCAGATGCTTCAAACTAGAAAAAAATATATTTTCCAGGTATTATGGGAAAGAGAATTTCCTGGATTCAGTGCAACATGCTTTTAATTACATAGCATAGGATCAAATCATCACAGATCTGCTTTGCCAAGTTAACTTTTTAAATTAGCTTTGCAATAGATTTATATTGCCTGCGGATATGCAGCAGTAGAGTAAAGCTAAGCCTGTTTGGTTTTCAAACCATCATCATTTAAAGAGCTATAATTCATATTTAATGAAGAAGAATTTATAGGAAAACCTTCCACAACCATTTAACTAGAAACTTTATGAGCAGGTTCGTTTTTGCTTTGCTGAAAGCCCTTTGCCTTATCCTTTCATTTTATAGGCTGATGCAACATGTTTAGAGGAAGTTGGGAATTTTCAGAATGTTTTTCTAAAAAATCTTAATATTAGAAATTATTCATTACTTAGATTTATATGGGATGTTGGTGAATTTCCTGAATTGTATAGAAATTCTTATTTTAAAGAGGAAGGCAATTTATTGCCAGCAGAATAAGAAAAAGTATCTAGTCTTTATGTCACTGACATTGATGATACAAATTAGAACTTAGAATTCTGCCTCCCTTTCTCTGTAAGAACTACGTTAGGGCATGAAAGCAACACAGTAAGCAGGGCTGGATTTCTGTAATGCCTTGGCAAAGTATGGTGAAATCTTAATCTGACAACTGCTTTAGATCTGCCTGTATACAAACATTAGAACATGCTTTGCAGTCTGATTTAAATAAAAAATTATTGAGAACTTGCAGAATATTGTGAGTCTGATGGGGAATGATAGGACCTGAATTAGTTAAAGCCTAATTTTAAAATCCTCATCACAACTCTGGAAAACACTGTTGTCAATTACGTGTCATAGGGAGGAGCTAAACACATCTGTGATATCAAAAAAAATTAAAGTTTGCAAGAATAAAAAAATAATTAGAAGTAATAAAATAATTAAAGAAGGTAAATTAATGTATCTGGAGAACCCAAACTTTCTTGGAGAATTAATGTTTGCCTTCATCTGCATGTGACTGGTAATGCAGATGTCTGAATGCTGAAAAAGTGGTTGAATGGTACAGCAAGGATAGGTTATTCTTGTTCCTGTGTCTGCTGCCCAATGCAACTGTGAAAAGAGGCAAAGGAAATGCTGGAAAGGGGCACAGCTAAGGAAGTTTTAGTGTAAAAGACATCTCTCTTGAACACTCAGGCACAGAAGATTTTACAGGTTTTATTTTGGGGAGCATAAATGTCTAACCACAAACTCTCTCAGTATCTATTACAACTTTTTTTGTCAGAGTTGTGCCTACACCATTTGAGTTATTTGGCTTATCAGCAATTCAGTATTCAGGTCAACCTGTGTGAAAGTTGAAGCTGGACTCTGGAATATCTGCAATTTTTCTCCCATCTCCTCCTTACAATGGAAGTGTTCTAAACACCAAACAGCTTTTTTGGCTGAGAGGGTCTTGTTCTGTTACTCTTGCCCACTGAAGTTATTACATTTTGCTAGTCGATTAAATATTCATTGAGGCATAGAAAAAGCATAATGACCTCCAGGGTTGATAGAGACCTGGGATGAACTGACCCTGTAAGTGAGGCAACATCAATATTTAAATAATGAGTTATCTTGTCTTGGAGGGGTGATGAACCTGAATTATGCAGGGGGATTATATTGAATTATACAGAGGGATTATACATGAACATATTTTACCTAAAGTGAAATTATAGGAAAGCCTCTAGGAAAAGCCTCTAGGAGAATGTATTACAAATGCTGATAATATACCAACAAAAGTAGTTAAAATTATATATCTTTGATGTATCTCTTGACCAGTGAGCTGACATTTCCAGAATATTCCCCACAAAGAGTCAGAGAACACTTTCTTGACATGTAAGCACAAATTCAAACTCTATGTCTGCAGTTATTCTTCCCAAAGTTTATATGAATTCAATTACAGTTCTTACTGGATACAAAAAACCCAAAACAACTATTAAGGTGGAGTAATTTGATGCCTTGAGTGGCTACCTAGAAACAGAGATTAGACAGGAATAAAGGAATGAAGGTAGGTATTTATTTGAAAGGCCTTCAAAGGTGCACCCTGGGAACCAAAGGATACATCCAAAATGGACCCCAAGATGGACAACGAATCACGGGTTCTTCACACTTTTATAAGTTTGGTTCATTTGCCTATCAGCATAAATTTGCCAATTAAAGCTTCAGTTAATGATGTAATTTCCCAGAGCTCACCCCCGATCTCATCCCCCTTCCAAGATGTTGGTTTACACATTTTTGGGCCCAGAACAGCCTGGGTGTCCTTGGAGAGCAGGCCTGGAGAGGCTTTGTTATGTCTAGAGAACAGAAGTGAGCAGGCTACAAGAAACTTCAGAGTTACACACTAGGCAATACAGGATTTGAAAATTATAAAAGTTAAAACCTGAGGCATCAGTTTGTCCTCTTTTTTAGTTCTTTCATAAAAAAGGTTAGAGGCTTCATAATACTGAACACTAAAATATAATTTCATGAAGTGTAACATCTGGTAAACACTCTTTCAGACATTTTGGGGTAAGGGGAATGGAATGGAGGTTTCTAATGTGAATACTGCTGCTACTGACCACGTATAATTCTATGCAGATAAATTATCAGGAGTCAAATTCATTTGCAATCTAAGCTAGTTCAATAAAATAGCTGCAATTTGGAACTATTTTTCATGATTTCACTTTAAATAATCTGGAGTTTGAAATTAAAATCCACTGAGATTGTATGAGCACTGGGAAAATCTTCCCCTCTCCTGATGTTATTTACTTCTGTAGCTCTAGCTATTTTTCCAAGGACTTTAGACCATTAAAAAGATGAATGTTCCATACTTCTCCCATGCTATTAATTCTCTTCAAGTGAAAACCACTTTTTATTCTGTGAATTCAGTACTGGAAAACTGAAATCCCTAATGTGGCAGTGTTGGAATAATTATTGTTCACAATAATGGATAAACCAGAGAATTTTAGTGATCTGGCCTGATTTTGTAAGAATGTCATATTAAGTGTTAGTTCTGTGGTAAATTACTACAAAGTTATTGATTTTATTATAAATGCATATAATGTTTATGGGATGCTTCTTGTTTTTATCTAATTTCTACTGCTTTCAGCTTTTCCTTGGATATGTTTCTATAGGTTCCTTGGTATTTCTTTACTATTCAAAAACATAATGGTTTACTAAAAAGCAAGTTGTCAGATTTATGCAAAAAGTACAAAAGCTTAGTTTTGGCAAGCAGTGTTTTATGTATTTAGGTATGGAAGCTAGAACTGATGGTTTCTTGGACACTTAATGTGTAGACATACTACTATGGTAATCTTATTTGCATGTATGTTCTGAGTAATGGAAGAAATACTTGTGTCTTGCATTTTTCAGGTGGTGTCCTCCAACGCCAGTAATTCTCCACCATGTGCCTTTGTGGAACAGGAAGCACTTTACTGTAAATATCTGTTCATAAACCCAGTTAAAGTGGGATGTGCAAAAATGTATTCCAAAATATATGTAGAGTTCTGCCAAGAACATAAATTAGCTTGCCTGAGTAATGTGGGTGTTCATGAAATGTTCAATAAAAAATGGTAGAACAGACATTTTATCACTTGCAGAAGCTTTAACAAAATCCCTCAAAAAGACTTAAAACCGTTAGAATCCAAGATCCTTCTAAGCCACAATATTTCTACTGCAAATGAGACAAAGCAAAAACAATTTCTGAATATTAAGTGGGGATAGTCATATTTTTAAGTCAACACTTTGGATTTGGAGCTTTAAAATATTTCTGAGATTCATGGGAAATACAGTACCCACCAGTACAGAGCTAAATATCTACTCAGAGTTGCCAAACTGTGCATTTCCCTTGGCTATTGCAAATCTTATTGCTGTATGTAGAAATGGCTGCTTAAATATCTAACTAACCGTGATCACAGGAAATAACACAATCTGGGCATGTGATTATTTCAAGTATAGGGTATTATACACAAGTTCCTATGTGTTTTTCAAATCTGAAGCTTTCTGCTGTATTTCTTGTTCTTCATATGATTACTACTGTGAATAATAAGAAAATCAAATTTCTAGTAAATTGTCTGGGTTTTTTTTCTGGTTCAGGAACTGCTTGACTCATTATATCCAATCAAATCTACAGGCTGTAAAATTCAATATGTCATCTAAGGTTATTCAATAAAACACAGTCAGCTTCAAGCATGATGGGAGTTTTATGACTTTTGTGAACATTAAATGGTTTTTGCAGCAATTCTTGTCAATGACTTCTGGCAGAAGTATTGGTAAGAGGTTGATTGCTCACTACAGACTTTCTGCTTTTAGCTCTAGCAAAAGGCAGAACAGAGCTGCTGTTAATAAATTGTTCATTTTTTAGATTATGGGAGAACTGGAAATCTACATATAGCCAGTGTTAAAGGAGAATGCTTCACAACAGGAGGAAATTTGGAGACATGTTCCATTACTTTGATATTTCTCTCTTCATTTTCCTGATAAAATGACTCTCTAAAAGCATTGCAATGTATGTCAAAGTTTGGTATGTTTATATTTTACTGTTCCAAGGCTTTTACAATGCTGTCATAAAGTTAAAAGTCTCTTTCCTATTACTTTTACAGGCACTTTTATTACTTACCAACTTCAGCAGAAGTCTATCTTCCCTCTGAGGATTTAAACTAAAATGTATTGTTTTTTGAAATTTTTTCTCTATCAAGCTCATAAATGCATTTATTTAATAAAATATATTTTTAATTAGGTATATCTAATTAAATAAATGACTTAATGAAAATTTTTTCTCATCTGTAGAGATGTATAGTATACCCTTGAATGTCACAAAAAAATGCCAATCTTGACATAATTCAGATGAGATTCCAGGCAAGAAAAATAATCTAAACCTGTCTGTTATGGTTCTTATGAAAATTGGATTTTTTCCTGCACTGCAATAGCTTAAATACATCCTACTACAATGGGGAATTTGTTGGGGTTTTTAATTTTTTCTCTCCTCTCAAACAACGAATGAATCAATAAGAAATGACAGTCAGTAGAGCTCCAGAAACAAAATAACTGCTTTATCTTAAATTAGTAGGCTTCTAGGATGGAAATGGGAAAACTGCTGTACTTATGACCATAAGTATAATTTGTACAAAAGGAACTAAATGTTCTTTACAGGACTTGTGCCTCTGGTGGTGGTACAGTTCTAGGTAGCTCTCATGTCAAATAATTGCAGCAAGCAAAAGGACAAATCCTTGTAGAAGTAGGCATAATGGAAAACACATGGAATGAACATGACTGTCCAAATGTTTACTGTTTTCCATCTGAACCCGGTGTGATGCTGTGGTTTGACAAACTTCTGGAACTTTTTTGGATGATTTTCACAAAGTTAGTTATGTATATGGGCTTACAAACCTCTACCTCTTTGTCTTCTCGTAAATATTGTTTTTGCATACTGCTATTTATATTCAAGAATTGAAAGACCTTAGTGCCTGCGTGTGAGGGGATTTTTGTTTTCAAAAAATTAAAAATAAGATGAGGGAGGATCATTTACAAAATTATTTTTTTTTCTACTGTTCTGTTGATATGAAGGCAAAGACAGCTTGCAAGACACAAGGGTGGAACATCTGAGTCACTAGTTGCAGACTTCAATAACTCCTCAAGAACATTCAGATGCTAATTTTAGAGAGTCTATAACATGTGGTAATAAAGTCATGGGATGAATCATAACAGTGAATAATATCTGGTACTCAAATATCATATTTTATCTGATGATCTCAAAGTACCTTACTGATATTTAATTATTTAACTCCCACAACATCCTAGAGAGGTACGTAAATATTAGTACACCTTGCAAGAGATAGCTGTCGTGGTTTAAGCCCAGCTGGCAAATAAGCAGGTGAGCTGTTTGCTCAATTTCACCTCTCCTCTCCACCACAATGGAATAGGAAGAAAAATAAAAAATAAAACTTGTGGGTTGAGATAAGAAGAGTTGGATAATTTAAAAAAAAAAAAAAAAGAGGAGTGTAATAATGATAGTAAATATAAATAATAATGATAATAAAAAGGGAAAGAATAAACCCCAAAAAAGTGATGCACAATACAATTGCTCACCATCCTCTGACCAATGCATGACTCCAGTTTTTAAGCCCAGATCTGCCTCCCTTCAAGGCAGCACCTCTAGTTTATATACTGAATATGACATTTGGGCCACCTGCCCTGGCTATGCTCCTTCCCAGTTTTTCTTTTGTGTACTCCTACTGGCAGAGCATGACACACACACAAACACACACAAAAAGAAAAATAAAAATTCCTTGTTTTAGGCTAAATATGACTTAGCAAAACCCAAAACATTGGTGTTATCTACATTATTACCATTCTGAATCCAAAACACAACAAGATACCATCCACTGAGAAGAAATGAACTGTATCCCAGCTGAAACCAGGACATTAATTCACTCTGGAAGAAGATTTAAAAGAAGCTGGAATAGTTCTGTAAATCTATTTATGACAGTTGGAATATTTTCAGCTAGGCAAGTCTTGACTTTCAGTCTACGTGGTAGAGAATTTTGTGTTGGTACACCAAATGAATAAGAAGGTTTGAAGCAGCATTTTTGGAGATAAGTAAAGAGAAGGAGGGTCCTTTTCCATGACAGAACCCAGTGATGGATTAAGAATCAGGTCTTCCTTTGCTTTCCTGCTTTCCCCATCACTCAGCCAGGATTTTTGAATTGCATTCTTAAAAGTAGTATTTTTTTCTTGATGTTACTAAGCAGCGATATTTCTGAAGTCCAGTGACATTTGCACATGCACACAAAGTTCAGTTGGGTTTCAGTCCAATTTCAAAAAGTAACACTTCAGTCCATCTGAACTCAAAAAGTAATTCTGATCTTCAGCTGTTCATTGGCTAAAAAACTTCATTATAAAATACTGTTTCATATACCATTAAATAGATTCACTGACTTGTTTCACACAAGGGTAAAGGCAAACTATTGGCAATCCCATCCGGTCTTAGCTTGTCCTGCTTCACCCTGCAGTACTACTGCATGAGCATGTCTTGGCAGAACATAATTTAGTAAATTCTTGGCCTTATTTGCCCTGGCTCTTGTCATGCTTATTTTATATTATATGGGATTACTGTGGTAATTTTCTTGGAGTCTTTCTTTTTTTTCTGGTTTACTCAACAACCGTCTTGACTCTTTTGGCTCTTGGATACACCCTGTTACTTTCCTAGTATTCTCTTCTGTGACCTTATTGATCCCAACTAATCTGTAAAATGCAACCCAGCAATAAGCTCTGGTTTGGAGGCATACTGTTGCCTAGAAACAGCAGCTTTTTTTCATGGAGTAAAATAAAATATTGTTTAAACATAAGAATATGTTTCCCAATGCTCTGTCTTACACCATGATACAAATAAATAATAATCAAATTTGAATCATTCATGATCAATATTTTTGGCTTTTTCTAAAACTTCTATGAGGATATTTTCATTACAGAGCTGTTTCAGTTTGTTTTGGTAGGAGAAAAAAAAATCACAACATAAACAGAAAACATGTTTTTGCTATAGTAATGCTTATATGTTTTATTTCCTGTTTCTTCTATGTAGAAGGAATGGATAACCAGAAAATATTCATGTTCCAATTTTTTTGTAATTTGGTTTCCAAAAAACGGATTATATTAGTATTGTGACTTGAGAGTTCCATTCTTTGTTGAAAGTACATTGACCAAAATCCTAAACTGTATATTTTAGGAGCAGCTCTGTATAAATTGTTTGGGAGTTGATGGAAATCCTGATTCCAGGTCTTTCTCACATGTGTTTTCTCCCAGTGTAGTTAGGAGTGATGAATACAATTCAGGTTTTGTTTAAAAATGAGAAGTGTTGTTCTCTAGTTCAAGTAAATTACATATAATTATGGTTTCAGTGGCATTGAACTATCTGATGGTATTTAGGTCATCCTGATTAAACAGAAATGTCTTAAAAATTTAGCAAATTTTATTGAGTTTAGACTGGTCTGACACAGCAATGTTGAAATTCATTCTCCAATATCTGTTCATGAGTAATCTACATTCAGAACATGAGATAAAAAGAAAAAGGCTTATTTTGTGACAAATTAATTTTGAACACCCATTTTTGTCCTTAAATTATGTTTTCCACATTATACTTTAAAGAGGGGCTCAATTCACAGATTTAATTCAGGATATCAAGGGTTATAAAAAGCCCTCAATTTTCATGTCTCTCCTCTGGTAAATTTTAAAGTCCTAATTGCTATTCAAGTGTTTCTTTCTGCTGAAATATTCAAAGAGGCAGATATATTTTACTGAAACCTTTAAGTTTTAGAGCAAAAAGTCGGTATTTTTTTTAATGAGTTTTGAAACTAGAAATCCTTTTTTCCAGAAGTAATTTTTTTTCCATAAGTAAATACATTTACTAAATTAATGCTATGTACAAATTTTCCTTTACTTTTTAAAGATCCAAAAGAAAACCAGGTATTTTTTTTTTTTTTTTTTTTTTTTTATTTAGAGCTCTTAAAAATGCTTGTGGAATATAAGACTCTTGAAAAGGTGAAACTAGCTGAAACCATGATGGAAAATTCTTTTTTAAACTGCTTTAAATTTCTTGATCTGTTCTAAAAAATGAGATTTTGCTGTGGTCTGAGCTTGGAAGCTCCTGCCTTTGCTTTTGCAACATAATCTTCTCTAACTGTATTTCATTGGCCAGGGGCCATAGGAAATCCAGTTATGGCAATAAATTACAGTATCTTGAATCATACCAACCTACTCACTGAGATGAGCCTCAAATATCAATATGAAAAAAAAAATTACAAATAAATTTATTTTTGAAAAAGTTCTTATATATTTATTTTCACTTCTACAGGTGTTATAATGGCTTAGACATGCAGTCGGATATACAGCCAAATTCAGAAATAAATCCCACTGCTTGCAAGCCTGAAAATCTGAGAAAACTAGTTTGTACCTCTGTTTCTTCATGCAGTTTTGGCCAGTAGGGAGGTGGGACTGAAAAACAACACGTGACGAATAATGTAGGAAGAGTGGGCTGCACCTTTAACAGGAAGGTTAGCAAATTCTCATGCACAATCCCTGTACACACTCTAGCTTCAAATGCTCAGACATGAAAGTGCTTGCCCAGAATTTGCTTCACTAAGCCTCAAACTAAAGCAAAAAAAAAAAAAAAAAATAAAATTCAGTGCAGACCTCTGAAGTTTGCAACAGTTTTGGGTGTTCTGTTGGTTTTACAAGTTTGGTATAACTGGCCAACTTATTTAGCTTTAGAAGTAACTGCTTTGCAGAAATGTTTCGGTTTTTTTTCACAGATGGAGTGATAAATACACAGCCTGGGGACCTGGATTGCATGCCTCACTTCAAACAGAGCCCCTAGCCACAATGTCCTCTAGAACATTAATGATTGGTTTAATTGGAAGGTAGGTATTAATGTGTTGCATGCCAAATGTGTCTGAAAGATGCATTCAGCCTCCCAGTAAAAAAAAAAAGTTCCACATTCATGCCTTGAAGCCTGAAACTACCGAAAGATGCATATTGAGTGCAAAGAAGTAAACAAGGACAAATGATTCAATTTTATACTATGGAGATCTTAAGTGTACCTTGAATATTTTCAGACTTAGGTTCTAATCCCTTTCAAGTAACCCCTGAAATAAAATCCATTGTGATCTCAGTATTAGAATTTATGGGATCTGTGATGATATAATAAAGAGTCCAGGGTTTTATTAACATGAATTACCATACTGGGATGAGCATTAACACACCTTGAAAGAACCATATGTAACAGCTATTGTGTAATAACATGGCTGAGGCTTGTCACTACTCATAGAATGTCTGTGAATCCACCTACTTTCTCTAGACCTTTAAAATGCCATTTTAGTAGATTATACATGTTATATGGATCTGCAGCATAAGACTGAACCTTACCCAGACTATGCAATTCTAGGGCAAAAAAGGAATTTTAGTTGTTCAGTTGTAGCAGAAGTTTATAATTTATTTGTTTTGTTGGAAGACACAAATATGACAACACAGGAAATTTTTTTCATGTTGATCATTGGGGGCAAAATTTCATAAATCTAGGAGAAGATATACCTCAAATAAACTAATTTTTATATTGAAAGAAGATGAAAGTCAAGGTTTTCAGTGAGATTAATCTATTAGAGCACTTATGAAATATGGAAGAATCATGCTGAATCCCTTCTCCAAGTAGATGTACCAAAGAGTTTTTAGACGTCTCAAAACATGATATAAACAGCTTCTAAACTCAAGTGTTTTCTACCTAAGAAATATTTTATGAATAGCAAAGTTGAGTTGCTCTTGAGAAGAACTCTTAAGCAAATGATCCCCATAGTCTACAGTGTAGACAATTCCACAGTCTACAAGCTTTTGGCCAGCTCACCTTTGCTGCACCATAGTGCAGGTGAAATCTATTATTAAGTTATTATTATTATTAAGCATCAACTGTGCTTTAGCGATTATGCATATTGTACAAACTAATATAATAACAAAATCACATGCACACTGTACCCTTTTACTGAGGATATCTTTCTTGTAAAAAAAAATGGGAAGGTTTTTGCTACCAAGACTGTTTACATCAATTCTGACTTGTAGCTTCTCTAGTAATAACTCATTGTTCTGAAAATTTTGTACAGCTGGAAGGAAAAAAAAAATGGTATATGCCATTACACGTGACTGTAAAGACTGTAAGCAAGAGATTTATTTTGTGTTTTCCTTCCTGGGCAATTATGTTTAACCACTGTGATTTTGAAGAAAAATGGCGTTTTTTTCTTTTCCTTTTTTTTTCAATTAGAAACAACATAGGAACTCTGAACTGTGTAAGGAAGTGTTTATGTCTGTAAAATACTGCTCGTTTGATTTTTGAAACCAAAGACCTAGCATCTAGTGACTCTTAAGATAGATGACATGTCTTCTCTAGAGAAGGGCTTCCAAAGTATGTAAATAAAGAAGAAATACTTCGTTTGAATGGACTCTTAAAACCATGACACTTCATGGAACAAAGACCCATTTGGTGATGTTGACTTGCTTTGTCCTCCTCCCTTTACACTGTAAAGGTATCACATGCTGTCCTCTGACCAGAGAGCCTCAGCTAACCTCTAATCTTGCAGCTGTGCCTCCACAGGTGGATGCTCACCCCTCTCTGTATCCCCAGAGGAGTTATCAGGACAGTGAGAATGCTGCTATTCCTGTGCATGGATCCTGGTGCTGAACTGGAGCCTCAATTAGCTGTTGGGCAAGTAAGTAGTGAATAGGATCTGGTAGCTACCTCAATCCCATGGCTGTATTTCCTGTGTTTCTTATTTTGATTCAGGTTTTTGAAAGACAATGGCAATTGTTCTGCACTTTTCTGACAGTTGTTGCATTGGAGCTTCACACCTGATGCTTTCTTTCATTTTTTTTTCAACCATTTTTGTTTCTTTCTAATTATTTAAAATAAGTTTTTCTTTTTTTCTTCTCTAGAACCTAGACGCCTGTCCATGAAATAAGAGGTGATGTCAGGTACATGCTAACTTAGATCAGTACATACTTAACTAAAGCTGTCAAAACATTGCCCAGGTGGGGCAGTTAATGCCACAGTAATTTTTTCAAACAAGCTACTAATTTATCTGTTGCTATCTGCTGGAAATCACAAAGAAATGAGAATTATTGTCAGTAATTTTTAATCATTATCAGTTTTAAGTATTTGTACTATAACCCATTATTACCACTTAGGTAATTGCACCATGTGTGCTTTAGTCATGTTTTGATTAAGAGCTGACTGGCTCCATTGTGTCCATACTGTTGAAATTAGTGCAAAAAATTGGTTGCTCCTGGAAAATGACATAATCTTTTTTTTTTTTTTACTGTGTTTTGGCTATATAGTGCTTTCTCTTAGTATATTTAAAAACTTGTTGATAGCGATTCTTATACCATAAAATCATAGCCAGTACCACCAGGGATGAAAAATATTTCTCATGAGATCTGAACAAGTTTGTAATTCTGTTCGTACAAATTCAAAACACAGATTAAGAACCTTGGAAGTTCATCCATTTTTTTTTCTCAATTCAGTGCCATGAGTGAACATGCACTATTATATATGTAAGTATTGCAAAAAAGGTCAATTCTAGTATGCTAATATGCATACTATGTCAATTCATAAACTAGCATATGTTTGACACAAACCACAGTGGTCATAATTTCACTTCTCTATAATTACACAAATACAACCTGACCTGAACTTCAAAATAAATTTTGGTGTTATATGTCCACATGAAGTGAAAATTAGGGAGTTTGTTCATATTTCTATGGGGCAAAACTGTGACTCATAGTAAGAAATAAAATCAATTAGCATACTTCATAGACGACTAATGTCTTTTTCAGGGGTCCTGCAAATACCTCTATTCTAATTGTCTCTGCTGTCCTTTGAGAAAAGGCAGAAACCTGCTGTGCATTGGCCAGAGCCCAGCATTAAGCAACAGCCCCGCAGTGCCTGGCCTCCCTCAGAATTCCACCTGCCTAGACTGGTGTCCAGCACAAACAAGGGCCCTCAGGGGTTACCTCTGAATAAATGCAACAGCAGGAGAGATGTCTATGACTACCACTTGTTGAGCTTTCAGAGATGAATGTCTCTGCATCTGATGAATCTTTCTGAATAGGTCTAAGATATTAGGAAAAAACTCTCTCAGTGATCATTCTGAAAGGAAGGTAATGGTCACTGTCAGGTGGTATAAAAGCCTAGAATCACCCATGGTCTATCTCAGTTTGACAGTTTTGTACAGTGGCTCTTACTTTCTTTATCCATCCCTTAACTCCCTGTCTCTGCAACCTGATCTCTCCTCATTTTGGTATATTTAACATGCATAGTTTGTTTCAAACAATTTATAACTTTGGCATTCTCTTTGGTTCTGCCAAACAACGTATATCTAGAACAAAGTACTATATAAATTAGGGATATTCAAGGAACTTGTGATGGAGGAAGGGAACAAATAAGATAAGACAGGTAGCCAGGGGAACATGTGTTCAGCTGAATCAGTATGTGTTGTCCTTTTAGCCATGCAACAAATGTCTGATATCTAGCTAGGATAACTAACATCAGTTATCAGAGGTGTTATTTTGACAAGTTTTTCTGTTGTGATGTGCTTTTATTCATGTCCATAAAGTTACATTTAGTTACACCTGAGTATAGTTAGAGCATATATTGTGATGTATTTCCAGAAAGAGCAGGGGGAGTCTTTTTGTTTTTCTAATAGTCTAAAAAAAGCTGCTTTATGACATCTTTGCTGCATTTATCTTTACCTAAATACCTCAGATGTGATTTCTGCTTAATCTGTTCACTGAATTACTGATGATAATTGGTTGATTATTTGTTTCCAGCAAGGAATTGTTAAGCATATGTATTAAGTACAGTGGGAATCAGATATTACAGTACTAATTTGATAGGAAAAGCAGCTTTTTGTGCCCGTGGCATCTAATAAGTATTACAGATATCATAACAGCCAGCGTTAAGGACATTAAAAAGATGTATTGATACAATATACACTAAATAAAATTAATCATAAAAGGAAGACTGCAATTTTTTTCCCTGGTTCTGTATTGAATTGTGAGGCAAATTGTGTGCAAATTTTTTTTTTTTTTT